>CAOKZL010002384.1:0-204429 GCA_948472985.1 Iguana delicatissima | reverse complement strand
ATTTTGTTATCTTCTTTTCTTCATCGTCTAAGCTCTGTATTTGAATATTATCATCAGTGCCTTGAGTCCAAGCATAGTAAGTCTGTTTGGCAACTTGAGGGTTCCCTTGTGGAATCTGTTTCCTGAAAGAAAAATGGCTGTTGCTGGAGTGTGCAGTAAAAAATGACACTTAGCAAGAAGGGATCTATTGTGCCTCTATATTGATGTACATTTCCCTTATTGTTTAAAGAACCTGCAGAGAACATATTAAAAAAAAATCCCATTCTCTGGTTTTGTCCCTATGGGTGAAGCATCTCATTTTGGACAACTGGGTGGTCTTGAAGCTTCTGGCTAATTCTGGCAGTAGTCTTGACTACCTTCCAGGCCTTAATAGATTACTCTTGCTGTTCCAGTTGCTGTTTTGTTTTTTTAAAAAAGTCTGCTATGTGTTTTTTGTATAGGAAATGTTACTATGTGCTCTACTGAGGTAGAGCTTGTCTGACTGTAATGGTTTGCTTCACATCTGTGTATGTTTCCTATATAATGTACTCTTGCACTTGGATGCATGACCAAGTGTAACCATGTACACATTTGGCCAGCTGTTCCTGATGACAAAATGTTACTGTAAATAAAAAGGATGCTATGGTGGGCAATATCAACTTCAAAAAGCTGTGGCATTACAATAGACCTGACTGCTGTTGTCCCTGTCACCTGTTATTCTCTAGGTGGTCATGCTACCCTCTCCCCTCGTGCCATGGACTTCAGCTCCAAGATCCAGCTGTAGCTGAAGCACTCAAGGAAAATTGCCAAGATGAGAAGAGGAATGTCTTTGCCTCCCGTTGAGGAGGTAATTGTTGGTGCCTATGTGAGCCAGTGCGGTGTAGTGATTTGAGCGTTGACTACACGCCTGGAGACCAGGGTTCAATTCCCCTCTCAGCCACGGAAACCTACTGGGGGATCTTGGGCCCATCACACTCTCTCAGCCCCAGAAATCCCTGTGACACATTCACCTTAGGGTCACCCTAAGTTAGAAATGACTTGAAGGCACATAACAACATATAAGTATCCTTGGGGATGGACTCTATTAGAGGATGTAGAAAGGGATACAAGACTAGGGCCAATATTTATTGAACTTATTTTTGCATTATCGTGACCCAAGACAGCAAGCAAAGAGAGTTCTGTGTACATTAAATAAATGTATGCATGCAAGACTACCTTTTTCAATAGATATATTCTACTTAATTACAGGTATATTTGCTAATGAAGTAGATGGGCATGACTTAACAGAAAATTTGCTACCAGAGGTAGAAATAACATTGAAAGAATAGGGATGGGTTCCTCCAACACAAAAAAAGAGTAGCTGTTAAACATGTTTCTGTGAACTTTTTACCCAAAACTAACAATATAGACATATGAAATGAAAGCATTCAGAACCTTATAAGATTTTTTCACCTCTCTCCACTCTTCTTCTGATTTCTATATTGGTGACCATAGTTAAAGATAGAGGCATAGCTGGTGAGGCAGACTAACCTTTCTTCTTTTCTCTTTGCATTGCTGTTCACTCATGTTCTATAGAGGATTCTGGAGGCAGCTGCTGCTTACCTTGTCTGTTGTAGGTAGCGTACACAGCTCAGTAGTATCAACTGTCAGAAGCATAAACTGATGTATGCCAGCAACTGAGTTTTTACAATTTAGACTCAGAGCAAGTCTGATATTCTAAGAGAATTTAATAAATATTTTCCTGGTTTTCCTTTTGCTTAAAAACATGTTCTGCATTCTGTAGTTTCAGATTATTTTTATATGTGGATGATTATCACAAGTAAAAGCTCAGAATTTAAAAACATACATCTTGCTTAGATTTGTACTCTATCTCCAGTTTCAGTGTTACTTTTCCTTTAAACTAAAAGTAGCCTTTGATCCTAGAATAATGCTGTTTGTTTTCAACAGTGCAATTTTATGTCGTGTTCCTACAGAAATAAGTTCCACTGTGTTCAATAAGACTCACTCCTAAGCATTTTGACCATCTAAGAACCCAAACATATAAAGAAAATAATTCTATGGCTTTTAAATATTTAATAGTGGACATAACAGCAAACCTTTGATACATAGTTTTATTCATCTCATATGTTGTTTTGAATCTCATATTCTTTGTTCTGAATGAAATACATCCATAATATAGAACTGAAGTTTCCAATGACAAACTGGTCTTGAAGATGTTCTGGGAAACTGTTGTCATGAAAACATAGCCCTCCAGATATTTCAGGTTCACAGTCCCTCACCACTGTCTATACTGGCCTGAAATGTAGGGCTTTAGGATGGCCCCTCTAGGAGGCAAAGACACAGAAATGAGAACTTTTATCCTTAGAACAATAATCAGCATAAAACTGCTCTATGTCTTTATTCTAGGGATTGCTGTTATTTGAGACAAAGATTTGGAAACTTTTTCTCTGTAAATGACTGTTGACCTACAATTTTAACTGTATTCTAATAATGCAAATCCAAAACATTGATGGTTGAATTTTTTTTTCTATCCACTGTGTTGCAGCCTTGACACTATTTCTAACGGGAACCAGTTCTAAGGAAACTAGTATAATGTTTAAAGTGCTAGACTTGGAACAAGGACACACTTGTGCAATTCCCTGCTTGGTCATGGAATTTACCATGTGATCCTGGGTCATCACCACCTCTTATTAAACTACCTTACAGGGTTGTTGTAGGGATTAATATGGAGAAGAAGGAAGTGATGTAAAGTGGCAATGTACATTTCTGGCACTGTACAAAAACAACAGCAACATTTTGTCATGTGAGGGCACTTTGAGTGGTATTCTTGTTAGATAACTGTATTTTTTTATCATCAATTTTTTAAACTGATGTAGATCCATGAAAATACCACAGGAAGCCAGTGTAAATGCCTGCCATATGATTCCTAGGGGGGAATGCAAAAGAAAGTAAAGAGCAGCAGTAATTGCTGCAAAAAAAGTAAGGCGTTATTTCCTTCAGAGATATAAATTAAATATTTATTGTAACTAGCAAATAGCCTAGTTTAACTTTGTCTTATCATCACAACTGCAAATTGGCTCATCTATTTCTGTGCAACCACTCAATGACAATAAATGACAAAACAGATACGCTACTTTAATGATAAGGTAATGATAAATGCTTGTACTTTTTACATTTTCTTCTCCTCTCAACTCATTTAATGCAAATCTCTCACCAAACTATTTGTATAATACTCTGCTACCTGAGGCAACACTCCATGGATTTGATAAAGTGATTTGGAGCCTGGAGTCCACAAAAGCTTACATCAAATAAAGCTGATTAGTCTTTAAGGTACAACTAGACACTGCTGTTTTAGCTGCAACAGACTTTAACACAGATACCTCTCAAAATTTTTGAAAGATATTCTTTGGAGTAAGAAAAAAAAACAAAGCCAGTGTCAATCCAGAACTTCCAGCTCTTCATTATAAACCCATTTTACACCATCCTCACCTCCATAGTTGCTGCATAGCTGCTGTAGTTTATGTTAAAGAAAGAAATGGTATTCCAAATAGAATACAGAAATATGAATTTTAATGCGCATTTACTTAGGTGTAAGATCCATTTACTTTAGTTGGATGTATGTGCAAGCAAGGAGCATGGTGTAGAGGTTTGAGTGTTGGACTGTGACCCTGGAGACCAAGGGTTCAATTTTTTGCTCAGCCATGGAAGCACACTGGGAGACTTTGAGTGCATCACACACTCTCAGCCTCAGAAAATCCTGTGATAGGGTCACTGTAAGTCAGAAACAACATGAAGCAACAAACATTCATATTATATTTTCATTATCATTCTTTGACTCCACTTCCCCCAAATCAAAGATTCACATCAAAAACTTAACTCAATAATAATCTTCTGTTTCTTCTCTTGCCATTTCCAGCTCTGCCCTTACCCAGAGGTTTCATGGCACTTAAATATTAATAACTATGTATAGTAGTAGCAGCTTTTATCCTTCATGGTTGCACCCATCCCTTCCATTAATTCTTTCCAATAGCTTCAATGCTTTCTCTGCAATCTCCACAAGGACCTCTGCCAAGCAGACTATACCTAGATTTCCTCCCCTAGCTAGATTTTCTTCCAAAATTGTAATACTGACCCTAGAAATTGACCCTCAAAACTGGGTATGAATGGGCCAAGTTTACAATTATAAATCTATGCAAATAGTTGAAGGTTTAAGATTTCACTCATTGCTAAACACACTGAAAAGTAGCGGCAAGCTTGTTGATCACAAAACAATTGGAGAGCAGGCTGTTGTGGAAGCAGGTATTACAATTGGTGCTAGATTCTGAAGCAAAGCATTCATACTCTGAAATGTTGACAAGTAAAGGTGTGTAATAATTGATGAAACACTGAAACTATACTTTGATCTAGCTGAACTCTTCAAAGACAGTCTCACAGAAAAGTACTGTTGTCATCTAAGCTGACAACTACCATCTCAAAGATAAGTTATATTAGCTATATTATTCAGGAGGGGCTGCAACCAGCATACCAGCCTAAGGTGGTGGAAAGTTCATGGGGTCAGATGGTTTGGCCTGTGACAAAGCTGAACCCGGGAGCACCTTTAAATTGCATACTTGATTATTTATTTGATGGTACATACTGCTTATCCAACAGTATAGGAATAAAGTACAGTTGGCACTGGACCCCTGCAAAAGTGAAAAAAAGCACAAATATCAAAAAGTCTGTGTGTTTGTGGGAAGGGGACCCAGGCCTGGTGGGTCCACACCAGGGTCAGGGAAAGGGGGGTGGGCTGACATGGTGGCCCTATACTTCCTCTCTCTCACGCCTTCCTCTTCCTTGACTGTGTGTGCGGCATCAGGAGAGTGTTTATGGTGCTGAAAAACTGGGCTGGGAGCTGTCCTTAGCTGGCCAGATGGTGGCAGGTGGTGGTGGTGGAGGACAACCTGAGATAGGTTTTTAAAGGGCTATGCAGCCTGATCAGTTGCTGAGAGGAAAGGTTCTTCTGCAAAAGAAGCACCTGAAATGGGGGGAAGGAGTTGGAGAAATTCATAATTGGTGAAAGTCAAACCTGCAAATGTGGAGGGCCAACTGTATATTTAACACCTTAAAGGCACCAGATCCCAACTGATCTTGGAAGCTAAGTAGGGTCAGTTCAAGTTAGTACCTGGATGGGAGACTGACAGGAAAACCAAGTGCTGTAAGCTATTAGAGGAAAAAATTGGCAAAACCACCTCTGAATATTACTTGCCTAAGAAAATCCTATGATACTCATATGATTGCTATAAGTTCATAGATGACATAAATGTATAACACACAAATACATGTTGCACAAATTATCAGTTTTATGAAGTCCAAGAAAAAGATGTCATGTTGGACTGCAAAAAGAAGGTTTACTCAGGCATGTATGTTTTCACTATGCATCGAGAACTAAGAATGCTCAGATTATTTAGGTTCAGTTCAGATTTACTTATGCATTTTGATGATGGCCTTTCTCAAGGGAACTCTGGGTGACATGCACGGCCCTCATTCGTCCTCATAGTAACCTTATTTAGGTTAGGTACTTTAATTAAAGATGCACTACAACCAACCATAGCTTAGCCAACCATTACCGGGTTTGGAATATCTTTAGTCTGATAGTCTAAAACCTAGACAAAAACATACATTATTATATTTTTTGCATTCTCAGCCACAGATGAGCACACACATCTTAACCTGATTTGTGGTATGCCCTCAGCTCCTTGTAAAAGTGTCTCCTGCCTATTTAATGAGCTCGACGTGAAGATCTCACTGTGGGTTGTAAATACTGCAAAACTGCTGCTTGGCAGGCAAAAGAATGCACTTTACCACTGAGCCTGCCCTGCCCATCTTCGGCTGCCTCTCTTAAAACACCAGCACCGCATCTTTCCTGTAAAGAGAGACATTTCAGCGTAGAAAAGTAGCAGATATTTGCGTTACTTTACATATAACAAAAGGCTACAGTCCCTGACTTCCACAGCACCCCCTCCCCATTCAGACAATGTAAGGGGAGTGACAGTGTGCCGTGCGCGCGAGTGCAGTAAAAAGGCGTTTATACATTATATAACCCCATCCCCTTATTAACAGCAATACCTCCGTCCTTAAGCAGCACCTTGTTTCGCACAGCCACCATTCCCTCTGGTGCAGAGAGAGACCCTTACCCCCAGAAGCGGCAGGGGCATGCCGGGAGCTCGGGTGGGAAGAACGTGCGGAGAGGAGACGGGGCCGACAGAGCGCGCGCCCCCTGGCGCCTACGGGTCCGGGGAAATGGGGAGGGGAGGGGAGGCGCGAAAGGAAGTTGAAGCGCCGCGCGCGCCAGAGGTGGTTCTAACCCCACCCACCACCTGTGTGCTGGCATGAGCGGCCGCCCCTCCCTTTTTAGGCTGGGGGACGAACGCGCACGCCGCCCCCGGTGCACGGCTCGTCGACTGACCGACCGACCGACCGACCTGGCGGGCGCGTGGCGCGTGCGCGCCTGTGCGCTGCGCGCGCAGATCTAAAAGCGCGCGGGGCGGTGCCGCCCCCCCACCAAGCCCCGCTGAATCAGTCCCTTGGCTGCGGCCGCGGCGCCGCGTAATTGAGGGTGACGCGCCTGTGCGCGCGCGTGCCCGTCCTTGGTGTTGCTCTCCGTGTCTCTCTCTCTCTCTCTCTCACTGCTGTGGGGATTGTTTGGTGAGGAGAAAAAAAGCGACTCGCTGGCTGACTGGGAGAGCGAGGGAGGGGGGCAGCGGCAGAAGCCGCCGCCATCAGGACGCCCGCCACCACGGTCCCCGTCAGCGTCGCCCCCAGGCTTGGCTGCCCGTGAGGAGGGAGGAGGGCAGGCGCGAGCCGTCCTTCCCCCTCTTTCACCTCTTCCTCGGCGTCGGGATGTGGTGAGGGGTGGCAAGGAGAGCGCCCCGCTTCTGCTCGGCAGCCCCTCCCTCAAGACTCCGGGGCAGAGGAAGGGAAGGAGGAGAAGCCCGACGTGGCCGCGCCCCGAAGGGAGCCTGGACGCCCCCCCCGTCTCCTGACCGGCGGCGAAGTAGGTGAGTGACGAGAGAAACACCGAAGAGGGAATCAGTCCGCTGGGCGCCCTTCCTTGGAGGGAGGGAGGGAGGAAGGAAGGGGAGAGAGAGGGGGGAAAGAGGGAGAGGGGGGCGCTGGATGGGTGTGCCTCGCTAACCTATGCTGGGGTGGGGAGGAGGGATTCTGTCATCTTGTTCGGCTCCTTTCCTCCCCCCTCGTAACCGTATCACTGTAACATCGATGTGGAGGGAAGAGATAGGTCTCCTCTGCTCGGAGGAGTGGATGTGCTGCTGTGCCTGTCTATCTAGACGCAGAAGATGCCCGATAAACATTATGTCCATCTTACTTGTGTGCGTTTGTGGGGAGATGTGGAGTATGCACGCACACACGCCCTTGTGTACACTGACATCAGTGGTTAGTTTATTCAGCTGCCTGTAACCGACGCTTCTACAGTAGAATGAATGCTTGTACAAAGATAAATTTGTGAAATGTTGCTTGCTTTTTCAGGTCACTTGGTGATCCACGCTGTTCTTAGAGTAGAGTGGCTGCCAGTGGGAGGTACATGTCATTGTATACTAATGTGCTGGGGTCAAAAGCTGATAGCACATTGATTGGAAGAAGTATGTATACTGTGTACTCGGGAGCATAGTTGTGGAGAGAGAAAACCTGTCCATTTTCTAGTGCTTTTTGGAGAAGTGTATATTCAAAATAGTTAGGATTGCTAGAATGGGCCAGTGTGTCTCAAAGGAGAGAGGCGTATGGTTCCTTATGGGGTAGGGCAATGGATGTCATGCATTAATTGATTGAGCAGCACTTGCTTTTTGAGGAATACAATTTTTGGATGATGGAAATGTGAATGTGGGATCAGTAATGCATGTGGGAAAACAACATTATGTATGTGTGTGCATATGTGTGCATTTTGCAGATGCAAGAGTTGGGACATCTCAAGATGGGTGTAGGTCTGTGGTGCTTCATCAGTACAGTTTTTGTCTCATATTGTGGGTGGGGGGCAGGAAGATACTGGAATTACCATTCACATTAACCTTAGGTTAGAATGTTGGTATCAGCCCTGTATGGAGAACTTGACATGAAGAATATGGCAAATCTTTCACTTTCATGGAGTTGAAGATTGGGACATCTAGGGGCAAATTGGTATTGTGGAATGTACAAGTGTGCTGTTGGGATGGAACTTAATCTGTGATAAAATGTCAGGTTGTTTGCAGATGGGTCCTTTTAGGACCTGTTGATGTAAAGATAGCTGGAAGTGCTTATTAGTATATTTCTGCTTTTAGACCTGTTGGTGCTGTAGGGACTATAGATCTGTCAGTTGATGTATTGAAGGAAAGAAGAGTTTATTTTCTGCATTCTTAATGGTGAAGAAGTTATACAGGGAAACTGATGATTATTTTAATCAATCTTAATTCAAGTATTGGTGGACCACATTTGCATTGGAGCTGTATTATTCACGTGAATTGAAGGCAGACAGTGGTCAGCTTTGTCCATTTCACTGAGTTTAATTATGAAACCAAACTGTATTTATTCACACTTGTCAAGAATGTAACATAAAATTGTATGATGTAATTGGTCTTTCCAGCAATATTAAAAATATAATACTTGGGAGCTAGAGCCATTGCATAATCAAATCTTTCTTTAATATGAATCTGGATCAGTGTGATTTCCTATCAGTCGGTCTGGTGGTCACTGGATCAAAAGTATTGACTTGTCTTGGTTGAAGTGAGAGCAGTGACTTTTTAGTGACACTTCAGTAACACTTGAATATGCTGTGGTGGTTAGCAATCCTCCTTAAATGATGTTGTGTATTAGACATAGAAAATCAGGATTAATCTTAAGTATACCTGTTTTGAAGCAAATTCCACTGAAAGTTTGAGTCTTACTTCTAAGTCAACATGCATCAAAATGAATTCTTACAGCTTTAAAAAGTTTTCATCTCAACTTGTAGCCTTTTTACTTGTCTTATATCTGCTTAATGTTTTTACCTTTTCCCATTTGGATAAGGCTGCTTCTTCTGTTTTTTTTTGGGGGGGGAGAGTCTTGCTCTCTGTACTACTGTGGGTGATATTGGTAGGTCAGTCCTTTGGGCAGTTGCTTGGGAGTAGCCCAGTTGAACGTAATGTGGCTTACTAATGGGTACAATGCATAGAATTGTGCTGCCAATAATGCAGCCGACTTTCTGGACTTCTTTGCTTTTTCTGAAATTTGTGGTACATATTTGACTTGTGTCTTGGTTATAGTGGATTTTGAGTCTCCCTACTTCAAGTAAGGATTTTACCCTTCTGTTCTACTTTTCATCTTCTTTTAATTAATCTAATTTTTGAAAATTATTCGGTTGTAATGGCTGTGTTGGAAAGTATGTCTGTGTTTGAGCTGCTCTTTCCTGAGACAGGACTGGAACAAAGCCACATATTTATCAGTTGCTTATGATTATGATGCTGGTGGCTAGGAATCTGAATCACTATTTCCAATTTTGATTCTAGGCCTCTGTCAGAAAATCTTGAGCGGCATCTTGTGATATAGAACCTTTCGTGTACTGGACTGGCGTTTTTGGCCGGGTTGGTGTTAAACTTAATAAAATACTGTTTTATACATAAGAATAAATCTTGGGATAAAGAGACCTACTAGAAAATCAAAATGACTTGGAGTCTCTGGTTCATTTTTTTCCTGAATTTTTAGTTTGCTTTTTGATTCAAATTCTGTTTGGCTTGTTTCTTTTTTTAATCAGATGACAGTCTAAAGTGAAGAAAGATTGAAGTTTCAGCAATACAACTTGACAAGAATGCACATTTGGGGACTGGTTAAATAGCCACTTAATTATTTGTACACAGTTGGCCCTCTACATTTGCAGGTTTGACTTTCATGGATTTGATTATTTGTGATTTCTTCAACCTCTCAGCTCAGGCGCTTCTTTTCCAGGGGAACTTTCCCTCTTGGTGTGCAGCCCTTTAAAAACCTGCCTCTAGTTCTTGTCCTCCTCCACGAGCTGCTGCCGGGCTTGCTAAGGATGGCTTGCAGCCCCATTTCTCCGGATCACAAACCTTCTTCCAATGCCCCAGATACACCCAAGGAAGGAAGTAGACAAGTATAAGTTCATCATGCTGACCCATCCCTCTCACTCTCCTTTTCCTGACCTGGTTTGGATGCTGGTTGCCCTTTCTCCTCACCAAAACTCAGCCCCTTTCCCACAGACACACAGACTTTGATATTTCCAATTTTTCCACTTTTTCTGGGGACCTGTGCTCCAATCCTAGCAAAGGTGGGCACCCAACTGTACTTGTTTTTCCTGGACTATAGAGTTTTAAGTGAGTAGATCCCTTAGCTAGTGATATAATTCCAAAACAATGGGGCTTATTTAGCAATATTGTTGCTGTAAAGGTCAGAAGAACCATTAACCTAATTTCTGTACCATGTTGGTAAAACTTCTGTGGTGAAAAGATGGCATAATTACATAGTAAAATGTGCCTACACCATCAGAAGAGGTTGGTGTTTTTTGTTTGCTCATTGACAGATGTTTTTAAGGATAGTGATTTTTTTTAAAGCTTCATATGTATGTTTCCTATGTATGTACCTGTTCTTTTGCATAAACAGCTTTAGGAACAGTTTGAACTACCATTTTTTATTTGCAGCCTTTTCAATTATAAACTTGCACATTATATGAGATAACAAAACTTTGCAAATTGTGTCTTCTTAAAGTTTGTCACCAGGGTCTTGAAAATGTGAAAATAAGTGCTTACGAATGAGTATCCCATATATCTTTCTACAAGATTTAGGTTGAAAATATACATATACCCAGAGTCCTGAATGTGAATATTTAGTTCAATGGTACTATTCATGTTGTGTGTCTTGACATATTTAAGGCTTTAGGTCTTCACAGGAAAAGCATTGTGTGAGAGCTAATGGGTAGGGAAATTAATCTGTTAGAGTAGCATGCTCTTTCAAAGAATGAAGGCAGATGAATCATGCTTGTTGACATTTCACTTTACTTGTTGCAGTATTTTCCATTTATTTACTTTTAATGGAAAAATGCTTCATTGGGTAGCAGAATATGGCTTTGTGTAGACATGTAAAATTATAGAATCATCATAGATACTGAAGTTTACTATTGCACTTTAAATTAAATGATAATGAAACAGGTAAAAATAAGATTATACAGAAAATAAAGCAAAATAAATGCACCAGTTTATAAAAGGTAGCACAAAGAGACAGTAAAGGGTAGGAAAAGTACCTAAAAATCATATTAATGTTGCAATTCAATGTCTGTCTTTTTGAAAGTTAACCTTTCTGAGTTTGCTGTCTTTATTTACTTTGTACTGTCTAGAGTTCGTACATTTTCCTGTGAAGGAACAATAGGATAATATTGCTCATTCAGTCTCTGTCCTGTCCTTTCTACAAATAACAGTTGGCATTACTTATTTGGTTAAAGATTCTGATTTGTACTACGCTTGAAAAAATTTGTACCATTTAAAATCTGTTTTAATTAGGTTTCAGAATTATTTAGGCGTACAATAAGTCAGGCTTCCTGTCTGCTAATTATGGGTAATTGAGAGTGTTAGGTTGTATTTATTAAATATTTTATCCAGTGTTTACATTACAGAATGCTCATAGACGGTTAACAAAAATAAAATGCAAAAATGCATCAGCAGTTTGGGTAACCCTAACAGAGTGAAACTATGAGAGAAACACTGGAAGTCATTAATAGGCACCAAACATAAAATATATTTTGTAGAGTCCCCCTTGCATGTTGTGACAGCCCTAGAAGTACCTTTGTTGGAACTGGAGAGATACGGCTTCTGGAACTCTCTATCCCAAGGAAGATCTGCCTTACCCTTCTCAATGGTCTTTTGCTGTGCAATGAAAGGCTTCCTTTCTTGGAAGAGACTTTGTGTACAGTCCTCCTTCCACATTGATGGGTTTGACCTTCATGAATTTGATTATTAAGCACGCACATGTCTTCCCCTACATTCTTCTCCTCCCATTCCCTTATGTTTTGCTGGGCGTGGAGAAGAAAAGTAAGAGCCCGGGCAAAAGGCAAGGAAACGGAGGAGGAGAAGCATGTGTGTGCCTTCCTTCTCCCCTCTGGAGCTGCCCCTCTCATTCCCTTGCCTCTGGCCCCAGTGCAGAGAACTCACACTGCAGCAATAGGCAAGGGAATATGGGGGAGGGAAAGCTTGCATGAGCCGTTTTTCTCCCCTCTAGAGCTCCTCCTCCCATTCCCTTGCCTTTGGCCCCAATGTTGAGAACTGATAGTGAGGCAATAGACAAGGGAATAGTGGGGAGGTTTGCGCAAGCCTTCCTTCTCCTTTCTGGAACTTCCCCTCTCATTCCCTTGCCCCTGGCCCCAGTGCTGAGAACTGGTGCTGAGGCAACAGGCAAGGAAGTGGAGAGGGGAGAACCTTGCACAAGCCTTCCTTCTCCCCTCTGGAGTGTCCCCTTCTCTTTTTCTTGCCTCTGGTCCCAGCATGCAAAAGGCAAAGGAATGGGAGGGAGGAGCCCTGAAAGGGAAATCATGGGGGGAGGTATTTGCAATTTTCCCACTTTTTGAGGGTTCTGTGCCCCGAACTTTCGTGAAAATGGAGGGGCCACTATACATTAAATTGTGTTGGAATTTTTAAGAAATACAATTGGCTTCAGATACAAAGTGGTAGTCTCTGAGCCACTGCTGGTTGCTGACCCATTGGCTGCCCATCACTGGACCATTTCCAGGAACGAAATATTGTAAATGGTGTTACTCCTTGGCACATTGTGGGAAAAACAAACCAGCTTGCCAGTTCCCTGTATCAGATAGCTTAAGAAACTGTTTTTAGAAGAAAGTGGTTTTTTACTGCACTGTTTTTTAGCTTTCTTATGTTGTTATTCTTATAGTGTCTTTTCTGATTTTCTGTTGGTAATCACCTTGGCTTTTGAAGGAAAGAAGGTTAGAAAGGTTTTAAATAAATATCAAATGCTGATCAAACAAGCCAGTTTATACATTTTGTCGGAAAAATAGTAAAGAAGAAGAGACATCTGTCATCCAAAGAATGCAGATTTACAATGCAGATATGGTAGCTGGAAAAAAAATCCTTTTCCTTGTTCTTACTGGATATTATTCAGATATTGGTAGTTTGTGAAAAAAGCCCCTCCAGAAGATTGTAATACATGGATGTGCTTAAATGGGAAAAGACAATGACTTAAAAGTGCCTTAGTCTCAAGCCCTTTAGGGATTCATAGTCATAAACATAAATAGGTCCCAGAAGGGGACAAGCAAGCTGTAAAGCAGTTGTAGTAAGTCACTTGTTCCTAGTAATTGGTCTGGTCAATACAACTAATAGACATACTTAAACTTCCAAACACTTTTCAGACATATTACAGTGGTCTAGTTGCAATGCAACTAGGGTTTAAGTCACTATGAACATATCTGATTTTCTTTTAGGAACAGTTTGAGTACCAGCAAAAACTAGACAAAGGCATTCCTGGCAAAAGTTGACACCTTGACGTTCTATAGATTGACGCATCTGTAAGTTTTGAACGCGTGTTTGCAAAGAGAGTGAACTTGCATCTAAAGAAGGCTGAACTCACATCTCTGGATCAGTATTACTATGGATTAGGAACACCTCTGCCTTACATGGTTTAATCTGTAGTTTGTTTGTCCTTGTCTAGCTCCTTGTAAGCCTCAAGGACTGGTTCAGCACTATAGCAGCTTCTGTGAAATGTGATGGAAATTTTTGAACAACTTATTCCAGTGGCTTAGTCATTAAACAGTTTTGGGGACAAGATCAAACCCTATGGGATACTATTTATTTAATGTGGCTTCATAGGAACTGCTTGCCCTTTCTTGAAAAAGTATTGTGAACTAACTATATATATATATATATATCCTTCAATGTGAGTTACTCCTGTCTTGTTGCTGGACTGAAATTGGCCTCAGTAATAACATGAAGAATAAAAATGATAAGATTAATTTACCATATTTGCTAGCATATTGATGCACCGGCATATAAGATGCACCCCATTTTCAGACTGTATTTTTAAGGAAAAATTTTTTAGTACCCAGCCAAGGCAAAATGCATAGGAAAGGGAGGGGGAGTGAAAGGAGGGGTTGTGTGAGATTCCCTCAGCCCCCTCCCTTCTGTCTTGCCCTGGCAGGGCTTCTCTTACCCCTATCTCTAATGTTTTGCCTCAGCAGAGTTTCCGCCAGTCCCCTTCCTGTTGTTTTGCCTGGGTGAGGAGAACTCTCCACTGAGGCAAAATGCATAGGAAAGATGGGGGACTGAAAGGAGCACTGACCTTAGCGTTTCTTTCATGCCTCGCACCTTTCCTGTTCTCCTCACTCAGGCAAAATGACAGGAAGGAGAGGTGAAAGGAGCGCTAGCGCAAGAGCTCCATTTGCCCCTCACCCTTCCTATGCATTGAGGCCCAGCATTTGCTGGTGTATAAGACTCACTGATATGTAAGATGCACCCCATTTTCAGAAGGCATTTTTTAGGAAAAAAGTGTGTCTTGTATGCCAGCAAATATGGTGATTTTTTATAAGCAGTCTGCTATACAGGTTGCCATATCTGAAATGATTTCTCAAAGTGGTATGCAAAAAGAAATGAGAACAATTTTTAAAAGAACCAAAGCAAATTAGAATGCATGGTATTAAATAGTATCATTGAATAGTTTTTTGTGATGTATACAATCAAAGGTTGTACTATGATCTATAAAGCACAGGCTGATTTTCTTCTGAAATTCTTTGATGTGCGCAGTTATCCAATGTATGTTTGCAAAATGATCCCTCATGCCTCTTCCTTTTATGAATCCAACTTGGACATCTGGCATTTCTTGCTCCATATATGGTAAAAGCCTTTGTTGTATAATTTTGAACATCACTTCACTTGCATGAGAAATTAATGCAATGGACTTGTGGTTACTGCAATCTCTGGTGTCCCCTTTCTTGGAGATTGAAATGTATATTGAACATTTCCAATATATGGACCATTATTTTGTTTTCCATATTTGTTGATAGATTTTAGTTAGGACGAGAGTAGATTCTGTCTTTGTAACTTGAAACAGCTGCATTGGTATGCCATCTTTTCCTGGTGATTTATTTCTCCCAGTTGCACTTAGTGCAACTTCCACTTCACTTTCTAAAACTGGAGAATCAGCTTCAGTTGATTCTTCCTTGAACAAATCTGCCATCCTTTTGTCTTTTATATGCTTCTTCAGTGTTTTTTTCGCGTCATCTTTTTATTTCTACTTGTTCACATAATGGGTTCCCCTGGTGATTATATAACATTCTCACTCTTGGTTTAAATTTCCCTTTCATTTACTGGTTCTTGTGAGGGAGGTCAGTTGGTCTTCCCTTTTTGTTCTCATCTTCTGTTTCTCTGCATTGTTCAGTTGCATTCAGGGTTCTGACTTACTTCTGTCACCTTTAACTTTTGCTTCTCATCAGTCCTTAACTACTTGAAGAGTTTTGTCTGTTATCCATTGAGGCTTCTCTTTCTTTTTGGTTGCAGATAGTGTCTTTTTGCATTCTTCCCAGTGTCTCTGGCTTCAGTCCTAACTTGTTCTGGCTCCTGGTCAAGTAGGCTTAATGATGCAAATCTATTTTTCATGTTATATTTCAATTCTGTGGGAGTGTTCTTCAGGTTGTATTTCAGCAGAATGGTTGGTTTGGTGTTCTTTAGCTTTACTCTGATTTTAGATCTTAGGAGTTCATGGTCTGTGCCACAGTCTGCTCCTGGTCTTGTTTTTGCAGTGAGAACAGAGTTTCTCCATCATCTGCTTCCAATTATTTAGTCTGTTTGATCTCTATATTGGCCATCAGGTGATGTCCATGTGTACAGTCGCCACTTTGGTTGTTTGAAAAATGTGTTTGTGATGAAAAAAATATTACCCTTGCAAAATCCAGCTTTATTTCTTCATCCTAGGACAAATTTTCCTACAGTCTTTGATTTTGCTTTGTTTCCTGCTTTTGCATTCCAATTGGCTAGGATTAACAAGAAGTCTTGTTTTGGTATGTGATCAATTTCCTTCTAGACTCCAATATAGAATCTTTCAGTTTCTTTTTCTCCTGCCTCTGTCATTTGAGCATAAACTTGGATTATGGTTATATTGATGGGTTTTCCCTGAAGTTGTAGTGATATGTTTCAATAAAACTTAGCATTATGTCCTTTGACTGCTTTTGCTACAGCTCACCTCAATATTAATGCCACTCTCTTTATTCTTAGATTTTCATTTCCTGGGTAAAATGCTATATAATTAGCTGACTCAGAATGTCCCTTTCCTATCTACTTTAGCTTGATCATTCCCAAGTATTGCAATATTTATATATTCTGCTTCTTGTTTCACTACAGTGCTCGCTTTGCTGACATGACATCAGCACACATGAATGCAAGGTCATGTGAATTATTGTCAGTGGCTGTGCAAGAAGCATGCATATTGTGTCGGTTGAGGATTATGGAATGGAACGTTCATTTTTTTTTTGTTATATGCGAAGGTTCCTTGAACAGAATCCCCACATATATGGAAGTTGCCCTGTATGTCTAACTTCCCTTGATGCATACTTCTCACATTCCATGTTACTGTAACTTGTTGTGTGCAGCTTTGGACTTTCCTATAACTATAACAGCTGAATGTCCTTTTGGCTTGAGTCCAGTTGTGTCATTAGCCACGATGCTACTCATAGTTGTCATCTGTTGTACCCCAGTAGCTCATTGAGTACCATCTGATCTGGCAGTCTCATCTTCTGGCACTATCTCTTGTTTCGTTTTGGATTGTCTCATCATAGGGTTTTCATGGCAAAAGATATTCGAAAGGGGTTTTACTGGGCCTCCTGCTGTGTAGTATTAGCAAGTGTTAGCTATGGAGTCGCTGCTGTTGTCTCTGAGTAATCTTCCACCAGGTGAAGTGTTATGGGGAGGTCTTTTTAAAATAAGAGTCACACCATTACCTTCTTAAGGGTAGGTGAAACAACTCCCATCCAGAAAGCATTTGCTTTTTCCATTACTTACTTACTACTCTGTCTTTGGCTGCCTTTAATAGCAAGGAAGAATGAAAAGAATACACGCACAAATGGTTGGCTCCACTGTTGCAAAAATTCTGTCTACATCCTTGAGTTTGCATTTTATCTGACATGAGATGTCATTCAGAACAGTATTCTCTAGTGTGGGCTATTAAAACACACAAACATGCCCTCGTCTCTTGGTACTGGCTGAGGAAGGAAAGGTCTGGTAATTCAGAATTACTAAACACTTTCCAGAGCAACATTATAATTTAATTGGATGATAATCTCTAATATAGTTCATAGAAGAAGACGTAAAAACAAGTTATATGGGGTACTTATATTTAAGTTTTAGACTGATTTTAGCAAATCTCTGAAATAAGTTTGAACTGTTTCCAGTTGCCATTTTTACATTCAAAATTCTTTGCTAATGTTTGTTGGTATGTGATTATTTACATATCTAGTTGTGGATAGTTGAGATGACTAGCATGTTAGTTATTGCAGGGAAATAAATGTATCTTTTCTGTAGCATATGAGAAAGTTCTGTCTTCATGTATGTGATAAAGTATCTTTTCTCTTGCAAGGCCCCCCCCCCCAGTTTAGAAAGAGTAGTCAATATTTTGAGGGGCAAAAGTGGATTTCCATTATTTTCTTCCCTTGAGTAAGTAACAGCACCTGAAAATGATGTGCAGAGCACTGGGGACTCTGCTGAATGTGGATAGGCTTTGGTTCAGAAGAAAGCAAGAGTTCCTTCAGAACTAGTCAGGAGTACCTTCCATGAGCAAAACTGCAGTTATGAAAGGCGATTTCTCCAACTGTTCATGAATCCATCTCTTCCCCCTCAGCCACTTTCCCAACAGCCTACCTCATTCAACAGACTCCTGACCATTTCTTGTGTGGAATTTTTAGGAGAGTGGAAAAGCTGCCAGGTCTTCAAACAGATGTGTTTCTTTCATAGCTCTCCAGCTCCTCTATCTTAGGCGGGTTCTGTTTTTCCCTTTCATCCTTACAGTAAGACTTAATAAGCCAGAATGTATTTTCAGTACTGGGTAGAAGATTTAATAAATGACAGTTCCAGCCACAGAAGCCACTCTAGCTATCTCTTTTTTAAAATATTTGATTAAATCAGTCCTAGACTAGGATAGAGAGAAAGGTTATGATTTGAGCTAGAACTAAAGCTCTTGTTTTCTCTGGGAAAGACAGTGGCAAAAATTGGAGGAAGCTCTTTATTTGTCTAGGGAAATGAACAGTGCTGATGGGAAGAGGAGGTAGAAAAAGGGAGGCAGACTCTATTGAAGTTCAGACTCAGGCAGAGTAGCAGTAATAGACACACAGGAAAGGAATTTAGAAATGGCTGGGCTAGCTCCCATTTCAGACAACTGGAGGATCAGGGTGTGTGGCAGAGTTAGTGTCTCAGTGACATGCTGGTCTGGCTCAGAATGGAAAGTGCTGGCAGGTTTTTAAAAACAGAAAAATGCCATGGAAGCCTCTTTCAGAAAGCTGCTAACTCAAATTAAATTTACAGTTATCATGGCTATATTGATGACCATTTCTGTGTTTAGAGTGAGCTTTTCATAGAAATTTTTATTTGTGTTCCCCTCAAAAAAACTTTGAAAACATAGTGTAGTTGTGGAACATGAAGTATGCACTGAATAATAACATACCTTGCATATTAAATCAAGAAAATTATATTTGTTGTAGATTCATGTTTTTTTAAAAAAAATAGGATATGGAAAACAACAAACAAGGAAACTTTTAGGTAGCCCTTTGGAAAGAGAATAGTAATTTTTTTTCTGTCTTTAATCTGTATGGTCTGCTGATTTGTGTAGCATTACAGGCATCCCCTGCTTTTTGACTATTTTTTTTTGACATTTTTTGACTGTTTGTAAATTGTGGACATGTATCATTCTTTCAATCAGAGTCTGCTGTTCCCTCAATTCTTCTCTTGCCTTCATCCTGTAGGAATCATGAGGAAATTATAGAAGCTCATTTGGTGAGCCTCTGTAATTCCTTCATGCCCCCTACAGGAAGAAGGCAAGAGAAGAAGAACTAGTGAAAGACTGGGTTCCACTTTTCAACCAATTCTGCTTTCTGGCAGTGCTCTGATCCCTAACGCATCAGATAAGCGGGGGATGCCTGTACTTCTTTATGGTTCTTAGCTGTGCACTTGTAAGGTCTTTTGACCCCTGGAGGTAGCACAGGACAAATTTCTGTGTGCCATCCTTGGTATCATATATTACTTTCCAAATGTCTTGCTTAGAGTGGAATCTGGAATGGTCCCACTTGGTTCTGCATAGCAGATGAAGGGCCCTCCCTCCGTCCCAGCTGCCACTGCTCTGACCTCAAAGGGAAAGAAGAAGCAGGCACAGCTCTATCATGCCTAGGCCCACAAGCAGATGAAAGACCCTCTTTCCATCCCGGATGCACTGCCCTGGCCTTGAAGGGAGAGAAGAACTGGCAATATCTGATGGACTTAATCCCCTCTCCCACTGCTGTTGCCTTTTCCTTGTGTGTGATACTTATTTAGACTGTAAGCTTAACGGCGGGGAGCTGTCAAATTAACAGTTTGTAAGCCTCTTCGAGAGCCTTTGTGGCTGAAGAGTGGGGTATAAATGCTCTAAATAAATAAATAAATAAAAAATAAATAAATAGTGAGCTATTGCCTTAAATCAAAACTTACTCCTTCTGATCTAGCTCCCCAGATTTTAATTCACAGTTTTTCCTCTTCCTGGCTGGGGGCTGTTAAGCTGAAATTACAACAATATGGGTTCTTTCCTTTTAGCATTTTTGAGCTTGGAAGTCACTGGGCTTGAAGAAACAGTCAAGCAATGGATCTGAAGCATAGCCTTCCAAGAAGACAGTAGAAGAATTCAATACTATTCTGCAGCAGGCGAACATAGTAAAAATTTTGCTCTGCCTGGTTGTCTTTATGCTCTGGAAATTTGTAAACATCACAAGAGCTTTTGCTTTAGTAGGTTTCAATGTCTGGCCATCAGCCCTACTTGAAGATAGACATTTACGAATTCCTTATACACAGTGTATCTGTCCCTGTCAGTCAGGCATGGTTGAAATGGTTGATCACGTTCTACTATATTGCCTGTATTACAGAGATATTTGTTTCCAGTTTATAGAGCCAATCTTGGAAAAAGTCCCAGGCATATCTGATAGCTTTTATACCTCCCTTCTTCTTTTAGATTCTTCTACATTGAAGATTGCCAGGTTTTGCACGCTAGCATACTGCAGTACGAATAAGTTGGCCATTTCCCATTATGGTTTGCACTGATTCTAGCGAATGCTATCTGGTGTTGATTTAGAAGCTGGTTGATGAACTGCCACTTATGTGTATATACAGAAATTCTTGTACCTGGGAACTGTTTTTAGCCCTCAGTTTTCCACTGCATTCTGCTTTTGTACTTTTCTGACTAGTCTGTAATAGTAATGAGGTTGACTGATTAATTTCTGTAGCAGGCTACAAGTTAGGCAGTTCCAGAAAAGCTGTGGCAAGTTTGAGAATAGTTCCTGTAAAATATAGACTTGCTTTGTAGAAGACAAATTAACAAAATTAACCCTTCTTCTCAAAAAAATGTTAGATTTTATGAATCTCTCTCCTGCACCCATTATTTTTGCAGACATTGTTACTGTTTTCTTCCTTACCTAGCTTATGCTAAACTCCTGCTCTCCTTTTTTTTCACTGTACTGCTATGCTACTATGTGCATTTTTTCTTCAGCCTGAGGAAAGTGGACCCATAGCAGTATTGGATATGTAACTTCATTTGTATTTCACAAGTAATGGTTATGACATAATGTAGGAAGCAATCCTGTCTGCATATTGCAAGTAAGACTATGTCCCCTATGTTGCCATTCTTGGTTACAGGGCAGGAAAGATTCAATCCATTTTCTGATAAAAATAAAAATCAGTTGCCAGGGTTGCCTTTTGACCACAGAGTACAGACACTTTGTTGCTCTTTGAATTCTCTTGTGAAATAAAGATGGATTTTTCTTTTTAGTGTTTTCTTTTTTCACTGTATGTTGTTTTCTTTTCCTTAGACTTCTAGATTGGGAAGGTAGGCTATTTGCTGGAACTCAGCTACAAGGGGGAATCACTGTAGGGGCTCTGGGAAGCCTTCTCATTCCTCTGATGTTCTGCTTCTGCTTCCTTGCCTCAGAACAGAAACTTTAGAAAAAGAACAGAGTGTGTAATGGTGTTCTTAAAAATCTTCATCTGCTTCTATTTTACTGCTTTAATTTCACTGCTTTAATTTCTGTAAGAACAACTTGTTCACTCTCTCACATTCTGCTGAGTCTGCTTTGTGTTTTCTTTCTGCTTTACTTTCCTTCACAACACCCAGTTCTGACCTTGATATAATTTTACTTGACCTACTTCCCTTCTATTCGTGAAAATTATGGGCTAGCATTGGCCTTTAAGGCTTCGGTTAAGTTGTGCGAAGGAGATCACACCTGAATCATTGCTTACAGCTGCCAGAAGATTGCTTTATGCTGTTCAAATCTGTAATTCACCTGTAGTTCTCTGGAAGAATTTGATTTTTAAAAAGCCAACAAAATATTTAAATGAATGTTTACTTTTAATTTGGGTCAAACAGAAATGTAATATGAGAAATCAAAATAGTATCTATTTACTTTCAGTTGAACATATACAAAATGCAGGTGTATTACTCATACAGGTATATTTCAGTTAGTAAAGTAGATATGTCTGTGGCATTTACCTTTTTAACAGAAAATTTGGAAACAATATGGAAATAATGCAAAAAAACCCAGATCAATATGTTTCAGCAAACTTTTTATTCAAAACTAATAATAGGCATGTGTGAAATGACATAATTAGGTCAGATAAACCTTATGTAAGTTAGCAGAAACATTTTAAACTTTCTAGGGATAACTTAGCTGCATTCTTCGAAAATGCATCCAGACCTTATTTTTCTTCTTATACCATCCTCTGCTTTTGTAATTTCCGTTTTGTTGGCCAAACCTGTAGGTCAGTGATTCTTTACCATACTGATGGGTTGGTGGTTGGGCAGCCCTTTTCTCTCAGTTTTGATGTGTATGCTACCTATAAGATATCCTAGAGACAACTACTCTTTATGTTGTCCATTGTAGGCAAACACACACAAATACAGGAGGGTCACATAGAGAATAATCCCATTCTTTTCCAGCTCAAGCTTTATTGTATTATTTATTGCAGATAGGCTGCTACAACTGGACTCTGAAAGTGTATTTCTTCCTTCACCATCTTCTCAATATTGATGCTGCCAAAAAACGTTTACCGAGACAGAAGACAAGGAAGAAATAGGAGGACTGGAGGCATTAAAAAAACAACACTGTTTAAAAAGAAGCTTCTTTCTCAAAGGCTTTGTTTACTGACGTATGCCTGTATTTCAGATATTATCCACAATGCCATATGAAGACTTGAGATGCTGCACATGAATTTAAACTCAAAGTGTCTGCAGTAGAACAAATAGTTAACTTATTTCATCCCTCCATCACATAGTGAGAACTATGAAATGCATTCTCTTGCACTCCAGTTTGAGTGACCAACCTTGTTCAAAGCATCAGATTGTTCCTAAAATTTGTCCGTATTCTTCACTGTCAGCTCCCCTGAAAAAGATACCAAGACTACTTCTTGTAGCAGTGTGAATCCTCAAGCCTGTGAGCCTAGAAATCAGTGGGGTCTGAGGGCCTCCTGAGACTAATCAGATGTGAGGAGCTTATTTGGATTAAGGTTCCTTTCACCATTACGATGTCTCAGCCTGTTTACCATGTGGTGCCCTGTACTTTCCACAGCAGCTGTCCTCATTTCATACTGGAAGGAGCAAGGCTAGCCCACCTTCTTTTTCCCCTGTTGCCAGGTATAAAATTGTATGGAACTGATACAGATTTCGCAAGAAAAGATGGATTTCATCTCTAGAAATCACAAGAAAAGATGGATTTCATATCTAGAAATATAAAACCACAAACTACCAATGCTCTGTCTTTCAGTATAGCTGGCACTGATAATATCTATACATCCTGATTTACTTTGTCTCTGACCTAAGTGGCCTCCTTAGGTTTTACTGCATTTCCAAAAATGTGTGATCTGGCACATCATATCACAACACTACCATATTCAAATCCCAGCTCCCTATCTTCTCTGAATCCCTATCAGGATGGAGGCTCAAAAACAAGAGGACAGTTTTCTGTGCCAGATCATTCTCAGCTATCTGGCTGTACAAATGTTAGAATGGTCTATCTCCTGTGGGACCAGAAGTTGATTGAGTGCCATAGATCACCTTTTTTGTGGGCTGCTTGCCTAGTGAAATCTTTCTAAGAAATCTGAAAACATTAATATAGCTGTGATCAAATCCAGCTTTCTAACTAATCTTGTTCAAGTATGACTCACAAATCCCCCCATATTTACACATTAACAATTATATTGCATATTAATGAGCAACTAATAGACAAATCAACCAGTTTATCATGTCATCCATGCAACTTGGTGTTCCCGTCACAAGATTTTTCAGATAATTTGGGGCTTGGATGTAGTTGCAATAAGATCCAGTGCTTACTATCTCACCCTTTAACATTCTGTACCCTGAAACTGAGCCACAGTGCCATGAGTGCAGCCTTGCTGCTGAATGAGTTGCAAACCTAAGGCAAAAGGCCTGAAAACAATCAAATCTTTTTATGATGTTAATGAGATAGTCCTGGTGACAGTAAACCAGTATCATGACATCTGCATGTCAAATAATGTTGTAATACCTGAGCTAGGCACATAACTGGGCTAGCATTCTTGTTAAGTTAGATAAGTAGGTGCCTTCATCTTCACCAGTATTCTGCAATTAAGTGAACGTCCTCCTGTGAATGTTTTACCTTTGTTACATACTGCTCTGCAAGAGCAGCCCATTCTAGATTCTGTCAATTAGATGTTAATCCTCAGAATGTTGAAACCACAAGCCAGACTGTCTTCAGTAGAGGGACTATGTTGTAAATGAGAAATCAATATATAGTGCTTCTCAAAATATCAGGTGTCACAGGATTCAAACATGAATGATTCTCTCTGGCTCATCACTGATGAATTCAGCTCATGAAAATATGTGATATGCCTCTGTATACTTTAGCTTTGAAAGCCCCTGGTACCAGCTTTTATAGAAATAACAAGCATATTCCTTCCCCCTTTAGGTATACAGTCAGCCTTCTACATTTGCTAGGGTTAGGGGTGCAGGACCTCCGCAAAATTGGAAAGACCACAAATATCAAAATGTGTGAGTGTGTCTGTAGGACAGGGGCAAGGCATGGTGGAGAGAATGGGCACCCCGGATCCAAACCAGATTAGGGTAGCGAGGAGGAAAGGGGGTGGATTGGCATTGTGGCCCTGTGCTCCTTCTCGCTCACCCATCTCTTTCCTTAGTCTGTATGGAGCATTGGGAGAGAGTTTGTGGTGCTGAGTAGTTGACTGAGAGCTGTCCTTAGCTGGCCAGATAGTAACTGTTGGTGTTGGTGTTGGAAGAGGTGGAGGTGGAGGAGGAGGATGACAACCAGAGATGGGTTTATAAAGGGCTGTGTGGCCTGATCGGAGCCCTGAGAGAAAAGGTTTCTCTGGAAAAGAAACACCTGAGGTGAGGGAGCAGGAGTTGGAGAAACTTGCAAATAATCAAATCCATGAAAGTCAAACTGGCAAATCTGAAAGGCTGATTATAATACAGAAGTGCCTACAAATGTGGAAGTGTAAACATATGAATCAAATAAAAGGGGGCAGTTGCTGTGTTAGTCTGTTTCAGGGAAAACAGACTTACAGACTTTTAAAAAATTATTTGGCATGAGTTTTCATGGGCTGCAACCCACTTGCAGGCTGATTTTTTTTGTGTTCCCCCCTTCAGCAACTGTTGTGCCTCCCCTTAGAGTTGCACCTCTCAGTTTGAGAACCATTGCTTTAGAGCATGTATGGGAAATGCACAGACCACGTATAGCCTCCAAATAATTTTCATGTGGCCCATGAGAGCCTCCTTGCATCCCACTTAATTTGACTTTCTGTATTTCTGCTGCTTCCCATCTGATTAGCTGAGAATGTGGCAATCAGTGTACACTTCATCTTGTGCTCATTCTAGCACAAACTTGTCATGGGGTATAGAGGGGTGGGGCTGTGATGGGATCTCAGTGTACTAGGAGTGGAAATTTAGACTTTCCTATCCTGGTCCATTGTGGTGGATGTGTGTTAATGGGCATATCATTGTTTTTGGCCATAGGTGTGTGATAAATGTAGTAATTAATGGGGTAAGCAAATTCACCTTCCAAGTATCTTGAGCCTGTTCCACAAGCACGTCTCAGTGAATATTTCATACCTGATCTGTTTCCTGATTATATAATTTTGTGCTCTTGACTGTCTTTGAAAGACATGGCCTCTCTGCATTGAAGTGCCAGGTTCTACATTATTACCAAAATAGAGCCTACCTTGCCAGTTTTATTCAGTTAGCAGAATCCAATCATGGCAATATTTTCTCCTAAACTTTTAGAGGTAAAACAGAATCCTAAAATATGTGCTGAGTATGATCCATTTCTGAAAGAATAAAAAAAAATTGCTGTAGGACAGTACCTTTATTTTCATTTAAGAATTGTGGTATTTTTCTGACTATTTGGTTTCTTACAAAGATCTGATTAAGTTGTTACATTATGAGTACAAAAAGCAATTCTAAAGATTACTTGTTCCTCTTCATTATTCTTTGCAGCTAATAACCAAAAATTAATTAATGGATACATTTTATTTTTATATTTACACAGCTTTTGGGGCGTGCTGATTAGAGTAGAACAGCCATGTTTCGAAACAGTCTCAAGATGCTTCTTACGGGTGGGAAATCAAACCGCAAAAACAGATCCAGTGGTAAGTGTGAAAGGAGGAATTACCTTTGATGTTAACACAGTCACCCCTTTTCTGAAAATACAGATGGCCTGTAAAACTTTGCTGCAGTGTGTGTGTGTGTGTGTGTGTGTGTGTGTGTGGTGTTTGTGTATGTGGAGTATTGTTCCACCGAGTGATATGATGATCCTATCCCCTCTGCTCAATTGTAGTCCCTGTGAAGTAGAAACTTTTACACTAAGTGTTACATTTTTACACACACAGTAGAGTGTAAATAACCTGCTGTTTTCTGGTTCTCTGCATTGAAGTAGCACATGTTTCGATCCTCAGGTAACAAGTAGATTAATCTATTTAATTAACCAGTATAGCCTCATGTAATGGGTAGACCTCTCTCCATAGTGCTGAAAAGCCAGACTAGTTAAGAGTTGTTCTGTTGCTGTTTATGCAACCATGCTGACTTTGCCAGCCCTAAATTTGAAAATGTTTGCCAGCTGAATAATAGCTAGAGAAGAGGAAATAATCTCTTATGTGACTGCTGGACAACTACAGAAACTTCCTTTATTCATTCCAAATCCTAAATGATTAATACTACATTAGGAATACAGAATTAAATGAGTGAGGCTGCACACTTATGCACACTAATTTGGGTGAAAAGGCCTGTTAGATTTGGTGTGACTTATGTTGAGTAAACATGCATAGAACTGGGCTGCAAAGGAGCTAAAGATTTTATAATTACAAGCTGTAATGTTTTTGTTTCATAAATACAGTACCGCATCATCCTTTCCATTGTATAATATGTAATCCCTTGTTGCTGTAACATGTGATCCTTTCAGAGAAAATTTTTTATCATGTGATGCGCAAAAGATGAATTTTCTGCAGACTACTTTCTGGAGAAATTTCTGTTCAAATGCTGTCAATACAATTGTTTAATTTTACCAAATCTTATTATGTCTTATGCACAATGTTTTACTGGATGTTCAGGTTGCAGTGTGGAGTTCCAAGAGTTTATGAATCAAAAACAAAAGATAAAAACAAAATGAAAGACCATGATAGAATTACAGGATTTGTCCCTTACTCTGTGCTTTGAATCTATGCTTTTTACTTTGTAGGTCCATGGCTATAGGGTGAGTTTATTGGAATATAAATCGCACACTTTTGATCTTATGTTTAGAGGCCATATGTTGGTTAAAAAGCAAAACTATGTGCCCAAATTGCTTTGAATAGAAGAGGAATCTTCATGGTTCTTGACAAACTATGAATATAGCTATATGTAGCTCTTCACATAGATGAACTGGGATTTTGTTTAGGTTGGATCTACAAAATATGCTCACCAGTGGCAAAAACACTTTTTAAAAATCTGATATGATTCTCTGCCCTTCTCCTTATCATGGTGAAAGGCTGAATAGTTTACAAGGCTCGTTGTGAACTTTGGAAATGAGCAGAAAGCAGTGAGATGTTTAAAGCTTACTGTGAAATTGGAGATTTCTTCCACCTACTATACTTGTTTTTGGGAAGAGGGCTGAAAGTTTCACACAGTTACTTCCAAAGCTTAATGTAGTGTGCAGATAAAGAACCTTCCCTTTCTTATTAGGAGAGGAACAGGATTGATAGTTTGTATCTTAATTTTTGTGTGTTGTAAATTTGAGTCTCAGACTGAGAAAAAAGCAGAATGTAAATAAATACAGTAATTAGAATAACAGCAACTGTGGCGTCACACATATTGTCTGGCTACCAAGGATTGTACAGTTGTGTGGATTCTTGCATCTGATAGTTGTGCTCTTTAAAAATGTTTAGAATAATACATTTCAGGTATGACTACACACAGTGAATCCACAATTTCTTCTTTGTGGTCTCTGCACCTTACACAATGGGAATCTTTGTACATGTGCGATAGCTTTTCGGAAAGTTCCGGAGCTGAGCAGCTTGGTGGGAACCCCTCCCCCATCTAGTCCTGAGCATGCTCAGTCCCGCTAAGCTAATGGCCTCTCCTCAGTTTCTTTTCATCTGCTGACCTGTTAGCAGCTCAGAAGGTTTCCTCGCTGAGCAGTTTGCTTTGCTTCATTCTTCGACTATCTTTGTGTTTTTTTCCAACAAGCAGACTGTAAGAACTCTTCCCCCTTTTCTGAGTCATCATTGTTTAAGTTGTGTGCATCTTGCGGTCGCAAGGTCTCCCTGTCTGACAGCTACTCCAAGTGCCTGTTCTGCCTCAGCAAGGCCCATAATGTTTGGGCGTGTTCTATCCATAAAGACTTCACCTCTCAAACTCTGAAAAATAGAGCCTCACAGTTGAAGTCTTATTGTTGGGAGCAAGCCCTTTGGATAAAGGAGCAGGCGACATTGAACACCTCCCTTTTCACCTCCTCCATGGCTCAGTGTTCTCGTTGGGGCCTCTCCATTTCGAGGCCTTCGTTGATGCCCTCTTCGATGACATCAGTTTTGCCACTGGCATCGACCTCATCGGTACTAACTGCTTTGATACTGATATCATCCTCAACAGCTTTGCCTCTAATCCCCTCATTACCAAGGATTCCAAAGGATGCCAATTATTACCTCTTCCTCTGGAGAAGCTTCTTCTGGCTCACAACTGGCTTCTACTCAACCTCACAAGGTTCTCACTGTGGCTCAGCGTAAGCAAGCTTCGTCCCACCTTGCTGAGTCCTCCATTAAGGAGAAGAAGAAGAAGTGCCGCTCTCCTTCTGCTGTAGGCCGTCAGCTGGCTCCTTTAGTGATGCCCCCTCCGACGCAGCCTTCGGTGGCTACTGTGGAGGAGGAGGACGCTCCCGACCCTTCGCTGGAGCATGATGATGTCCAGCTCCTGGTACTGTCGGTCCCGGTGGCTGTCAACTTGCCTTTGGACTCGGAGCGTCAACCCTCACCGCCTGTGTCTCCACCAGTCACATCAGCCCAGACCGGAGAAGTGGGTATACAAACCCTGCTCCCTCCTACTGTTACCCCTGCCAGCCCCAAGTTGGACCATCCATCTCATCTGGATGCTTCTTGGGCTCCTTCCCATGATTGCCCTCGGTCTAGCGTGGCGCGCTCTCCGGGACATGGCAATAGAGGTAGATCCCCGCATCATTGGGATTATGGTTACTGTGGAGCCCATGACCCTTCACGGCCGAGGCTCGACTCACCTTTCTCTTCAGCTTCTTACATTGCTCGATACGGCCACGAGCACCTCTGGAGAGAACAACTTGGCTCCTATTGTTTTTACTCACCGGCCTATCGTGATGGATACCATCCCGACATTCGTCGTTGGTCTCCCTACCGTCTGCGGTGTTCCCACTCTCCGTCTCACTCTTCTGCATCTCACTATCAATGCCCCTCCCAATACTGACACTCAAGGACCCGCTCTTGCTCTTGCTGTCCATATTACTGGCGCTCTCCAGCCCACTGCCGGTCCCATGACTCATTGCCTCGCTGAAGGCTGATCTCACCACCTGCTTGGGTGACGGCAACGGTGTCTCAGCCTCCGCCGGATGCCCACCCTGTGTCTACGCTACCAACATCCCTAATGGCGTCGGTGCCAACACAATCCGTTGTTGCCCCGATCCTGGCCATTCTTCCAATGTCCTCGGCACTGCTGTTGGTAACGGCGTCGATATCACCTCCAGTACCGGCTACGATACTGGCCCCAGTCACATTCCTGGTCTCCGTTACTGCCCCGCCGGCTATTCCCTCTGCACGGGTGCTGGATTGACCCTGATCATATCGGTCGCTGTCTCAGTCCTCTGTCCCTTATGATTCCGACAGTGACTTGGTGGATTCCACGCCTGACTCCCACACCTCTCCACCATTGGCCTTTGGGGACCCAACTCCCAATTCGGCTCCTGAGGATGTCAAGCAATTTTCAGATATCTTGGTCAGGATGGCCAACGCTCTCGTTCTGGACATTTCTGGACCCGCTCCGATGGTACAGGACCCGGTGTTCCATTATGTTGACACTCGGCCTCCTTCCACGGCTTCCATTCCGTTCCTCCCTGTGTTGCAGGCAGTGTTGAAACATCTCTGGGCCCACCTGGCTTTGCTCCAGCTGATCCCTCACTGCCTAGAGCATCTCTACCAGACCCAGAAAAAGGATGTCGACTTTTTATTTAACCACCCCATGCCGAACTCGATAGTTGTTGAGTCCTCTCAAACAAAGGGAAGCAAGTCACACGACACCTCCAGACCATGAGGGCAGCTGTTTGGACACCTTCATTCATTACTTCTACTCTGCTTCCTTGCTGATTGCCAGGATCTCAAACACTCAGGCTTGCCTGGCTGCCTATCAGAGGAACATCTGGGACAGGTTCTTTCCTCTGCTGTCTCATCTGCCAGACGACCATAGGACTAATGCCATCCAGTTCTACAATGAGTCGATGGCTCTCTCCAGCCAGCAGATCCTGTTCTCTCAACATGCTGTCGAGGATGCAGCGTGGGTGATGGTGGGAGCTGTCACTCTTCACCATTTTGCGTGGCTTCACTCTGCTGGGCTTGCAGAAGACAGCAGGAAGAGGATCAAGGACCTGCCCTTTGATGGCCAAGGACTCTTCCATGCGACCACGGATGAGGCTGTGGACCACCTAATAAAGGCTCGCCTCACGGCTAAGAAGATGGGTCTCCATCCCACTCCTAAGTCCAGGAGACCGTCTCTGTCAGGCTCCTCATGGAGGCGCTCTGCCTATTCTTATGGGTCACGTTCCCCTCACTGTGCGTTTGTTCAGACTCCTCTTCCAGCTTCAGCCTGACGTTCCTTCCAACAGTGCCAACCATCCTCCAAGAAGTCCTTCTCTACCACTAATTCCCGCTTTTGACTTCCCTTGCAGGTCACCACCTCTACCATTGTTCCATCTGCCCATCCATCTCTCCAGAACCCTTGGTCTAGCTTGCCCTTTCAACATCTGGTACAAGATCACTTCGGACACCTGGGTTCTTTCCATTGTCCGCCTTGGTTACACCATTGAGTTTCAAAGTATTCCGTCTATAGGCATCTTCTACTCCACCTCCGCCAGTCCAACCCTCCTCGAGGAGATCAAGTCCCTCCTCTTCAAAGGGGCCATAGAGCAGGTGCTGCCCTTGGCCAGTTCCACCGGCTTCTTCTCCCAGTACTTCACAGTGCCCAGTCAGATGGCACCCTCCGACCTATCTTGGACCTCAGGGGAGTGAATTCCTACATCTTCCCCTAGAAATTCAAGATAGTCACTCTCTTCCATCCTGCTTTTCCTGCGGTGTTGGGACTGGTTCGTCTCGATTGACCTACAAGACGCCTACTTCCATATCGCAGTTCGGCCTCAACACAAGAGGTACCTCTGGTTCAGAGTTGACGGAGCCTGCTACCAATGTAAGGTCCTGCCGTTGAGCCTGTCCACTGCCTCCAGGGTCTTCACCAAATGGCTAGCCCCTGTGGTATCCTACCTCCACATGAAACGTGTTATGGTGTTTCCATATCTGGGCGACTGGTTACTGGTGGCGTCCTGCAGGCAAAAGTTGTACGAGGACATACACCTCGCCCGCTCCCTCTTCTAATATCTCGGCCTCAGGGCGAACCCCAAGAAGTCCCACTTGGAGACTTCGTGCACCCTGGACTTCATCGGAACCACCCTGGACTCTGCTTCCACCGGGGCTTTCCTGCTGGTGAAGTGTGCTCAGACACTACGCCAGGCCACTGTCGCCATCCTGTGTGGTCCGTCCATTTCTGCCCGAAGGATTCAACAGCTCTTGGGCTACATGGCAGCCACGACAACAGTCACCTATTTGTCCCGCCTCCATGCGTGCCCTCTACAGCATTGGTTTCTCCAGATCTTTGATCCTCTTGTCGATGACCAAAGTCGTCTTCTGCGAGTTCCCCGCCCGGTCACAGATATCCTCTGCTGGTGGCTGTCTCCATGCCACCTACTATCGAGAATGCCATTTGTCGAACCCCGCCTGACACTATCACAACTGATGCCTCCCTACTCAGCTGGGGAGCCCACTGCAGCCATTTTCCCATGCAGGGACATTGGATTCGCCTGGAGATGCGTCTTCATATCAACGTGTTGGAGCTCCTAGCTATCCTGAAAGCCCTGCGGGCCTTCCAGAACCTGATCGTTGGGCAGGCAGTCCAGATCCTGTCAGACAATATGACAGCTGTCTGTTACGTGAACAGGCAAGGAGGGACCCGCTCCTCCACTCTGCTTCACCTGGCTCTACACCTCTGAGACTGGTGTGTCCTGCTGTGTGTGCACCCCGTGGCGGTTTGCCTAGCGGGATGGGACAGTGTGACAGCGGACACGCTGAGCAGGGACACGACATGTCACCACGAATGGTCCTTCTCGGATGCTGCTTTCCAGCAGATAGTGTCCCGTTGGGGCACTCCGTCTGTCAATCTCTTTGAGAGCGATCAGAACAAGAAGTGTCCCCATTATTGCTCGAGAGCTGGGCTGGACCCCAGCTTTCTCGGCGGCACATTCTGATTCACTTGGGACAGGGAGTTTCTTTACATCTTTTCTCTGTTTCCACTCCTGGGCCAAGTGATAGCCAAGCTCCTGTCGGACAAGGCAAACGCCATTCTTGTAGCCCAGTACTGGCCAAGGCAGCACTGGTTTGGTCCCCTCCTCGCCGCTGCTTGGGGCAGCAAGATGTGACTACATGGCACACCAGACTTCCTCTCCCGTTCGGATGGTCACGTGCTTCATCCAGAGCTTCCTCTCCTGCGTCTCCATGCTTGGAGGATAACTTTCTAGACTCTTCTGCCATCCAAGCGGTCTTCATGGCCTCCAGGAAGGAGTCCACTCGTAGATCGTATGAGTACAAGTGGCGGAAATTCGTGGCTTTCATGGACACCCGAAATGAGGCATCCTCTTCGGCTTCATTGTTAACAGTGATGCATTTCCTATTGCAGCTGAGGGAACAGGGCCTTGCCTTCTCCTCTCTGAAGGTCTACCTCTCGGCCATCGTAGCCTATCAGCCACGTGGTACTCCTTCCACAGCCCCCTTTTGTAACACTAGTGTCAAGCAATTCCTTAAAGGGCTTCAACACCTCTACCCTCCTGTCTCCCCGCCACTCCTGCCTTAGTCGTTGTCGCTTGTTCTCTCTCAGCTTATGCGCCATCCTTTTGAACTGATGGCCACATGTGATGACCATCTCCTTACCATAAAGATGGCCTTTCTGGTCACTGTCACTTTGGCCAGGCGGACAGGAGAATTGACTGTGCTATGGTCAGATAAACCCTTCCTGTTGTTCCGTCGAGACACAGTGGTTTTGCTTCCAGATCTGTCCTTCCTTCTCAAGGTCCTCTCTGACTTCCATCTGAATCAAGACGTCATCTTACCTACCTTCCATCCTGATCTGTCTTTGCCTCTTGAGTGCTCACTCCATTCACTTGACGTGCGTTGGGCTCTGGCCTTCTACCTACAATGGACTTTGACCTTCTGACAGACTCCACACCTTTTTGTCTGTTATGGTGGCCACTGGAAGGGTCACATGGTGTCCACTCAGCGGTTCTCTGAGTGGGTTGTCCAGACAATTCACCTAGCCTATGAACTCGCGGGACAACCCCGCCAGCTCCTCTACTCTGCGCCCACTCCACGAGGGCCATGACTTTGTCAGCAGCTCTTCTCCATGGGGTTGATCTGCAGGAGCTTTGCCGTGTGGCCACCTGGTCATGACCCTCAACCTTCGTCCACCACTACCGCCTTGACTGCCGGGCCCGGCATGACGCTTGCTTTGGTCATGCGGTGCTGTCTTCGATCCTGTAGGACCTGACCCGCTGTCCAGTGGTAAACTACTCAGTCTCCCATTGTGTGAGACACAGAGACCACGAAGAAGAAGAACAGGGTGCTTACCTGTAACTGTGGTTCTTTGAGTGATCATCTGTGCCCTCACACACACCTGCCCAGCCTCCCCTCTTTCAGGTCTTGCTTCGGCAGACTTTGAAACTGAGGAGAGACTGCTAGCTTGGCAGGACTGGGCATGCTCAGTACCCAATGAGGGAGGGGTTCCCGCCAAGGTGCTCAGCTCTGGAACTTTCCAAACAGCTACTGCGCATGCGCGAAGATTCCCATTGTGTGAGGGCACAGATGACCACTTGAAGAACCACAGTTACAGGTAAGCAACCTGTTCGTTTTGTGGATTCATTCATTTAGGACTTACCACAAACACATTGCTTTCTGAAATTATAATAATAATTCTGTAATAATAGTAGTAGTAGTAGTAGTAGTAATAATGCTACTTTGCTGCATGTTTCAAACAAAGCAAGTAGCATCAACAATCAGGATCATGTTAAAGATGTTTTGATAGTTAGTGATGTGGCTGCTATTCTGGTTAACTGGTAATTTCATTGTTTCAACATTCTTATTATATATCTTTGACGACTATTACGCATAAATAGCAATCACAAGATAATACTGTTTCTAAAAAAGCGTTACTTCTTAATATGCCTTCCATCTTGTATTGCTGAGATGAAGAAATGTGCTCTCAAAACAAATGAATCTAGAATTTCATCAAAAGAAGCACTGTTTACTGTAAAAGCTTGTATTTGAAATCAAAAATCAAAATCCTTGTTATATATCTTGGAGGACTATTACGCATAAATAGCAATCACAAAATAATACTGTTTCCAAAAAAGCACTACTTTTTAATATAAAACGCGTGCCTTCCATCTTGTAGGGTTGAGATGAAGAAGTGTGCTCTCAAAACAAATGAATCTAGAATTTCATCAAAAGAAACACTGTTTACCCTAAAAGTGTGTGTTTGAAATAAAAACAATTTGACTATAATATTTCGAGTACAAACCAATTTGTTGTTTGTGTGCAAGGCCCTACTTCATCAGATATAGTACAGTACTATTTTTAAGCACTAAAATGGGACTAATTTAGTGTTGACTAAATCTTTCGTTTGCAAGACCGTACCTAATCAAAGCTTATGAGTAGTGTTTAAATGCTAAAGAATTACTGTATATGTTTGTTACCAGAGGCTAACATGACTAATCATCAAAACATAAGAATCTGCCTTTTATTTAGCTGGCAGCAATTCTCTAGTCTTTCACTGCTTTCTCAGTCATATATAGAGACACCAAAGATTGAACCTGAGACTTCCTGCATGGAGAACATGTGCTTTACCACTAGCTGTCCCTTCCAAAACTTGAGAATACAGGTCTGGTTTCTAGCCATATTAAAATATGGTGAGTGATAATGTATAAGAAAATATTTCTGTCTGACTATTGTGCTGGGTCATTTTATAATCTGTCTGCTTCCTTAATGAAATCCTCTGGGAAAAGCATGAGGCATGGGTTCAGATTGCATGTTGGCCAACAATTCAGGAGGCAGCTTTGGACAATTTATCCTTAGTTATTTTTCTGTATGGAAGTATAGTAGTTGCATGCCATGCAGGGCAGTTGTGTCCTTCCCTGTGACGGTTCCTTCGTCTCTTGCTACCCAGCCTCAGCTATCTGTCTATATTCACTTGTTGTCCTTCATGCTATCCATTAATCAGCACTTTCCATATCCTTTGCTGTTATTTGTTCTTAGAAAATACAATTTTTTTGGAATACACACAGTATTTTTTCCTCTTTTGTGTTTCCTGTTCAGATTCTTCCTTCAACCCCATCTGTCCTTTGAAATTTTTCAGTTAACCTTGTTATCCCCATCTCTCAGTTATAATCAAAATTAATGTGATTAATTTGTTGCTACCATTTCATTTCTTCCCTTTGATATTCTCTAATTTGGCTTTCCCGTAGAGGCCTTTTTAAAAATTTATAAACTTCTGTAATGTGTCGTACAATACAATATATCGTGCCATGCTACATGATATTTTCTTTACTTTAGCATAGTTAACATGACACTATATTTTTGCCCTGAGGAGGTTACAGTTTAAAATACCGAAGAATGAAGGGTGCAGAAACAAAGGAGGAGGATGAAAGTTAAGATAACACAGGAAAAATGTGCATTTCATGTTTTGGCTTCATTCACTAGAGTGGGTTATGTGAAAGACTTCACTGAAAGATTTGTAAAAATTGCTCAGGAGAGTTTTGGGAGAAGAAATGCTACCGTGATGGCATTCTGGTCATTTACAACAGCTAATAAGGAGTGGAGTTGTGTCATGCAGTAGGAGACCCTTCACATAGCTGAATGTGAAACTGAAGAAGTGAATGGTATATGCACAAATATAGCAGTTTATAGGAGCAGAAAGGTAGTAGGAAGAGGCCATGCAGGACTTTGAAAGACAGGGGTGAGACCTTGTTTTGTATCCAGTAGTGGATGACAAATTGATGTACTGTGATGAAACATGTGAATAATTTTGTCAACAGAGTTCTTGGTAAAGGTACAGGGGTGCAGATACAACAGGAGAATGGGAATTAGGAGTTATCTACAATATCAGGGATGGGGCTTTTACAAAAATAGATAAAATACTAGTGATTTTGAATGCAGAAAAAAGTTACTTCAGTGAAGGTAAAGAAGGATAGTGGTGGGGCGAGAATGACCAGGAAGCCATTGGATTCAAAGGGGTGTTTGATGGGGTGAACTGGACACAACAGGCCATTGAACTTGTCATGTGAGCGAGGCGTTTGAGTAGTAGGATGTTTTAGGACAGATCAGGGAAAGGGGGCGCGGGTAAGAAAGATAAGATTGGATAATTTCAATTGTATATCTGAAATAGGAAGAAAAAAACTTGAGCAGACTACTGGGAAGGGGTAGTCTGTGGAGGCATACCTTAGAATGTAATCAAAGGCAATAAAAAAGGCTGATTTAAGTAGTTGGTTTAAAGCATGGGTGGGAATTGTGTGACCCTACAGAAGTTGTGAGGTCCTATAGAAGTTGCTGAACTGTAACTTGCAGCAGCCCTAGCCACCATAAGCGGTGGTGTAAAATGCCATGGGTTGGCTGTGGCAAGAGTGCATTACTGGAGTTTGAAATGATGATCATACAATGTAACATTAGTGGGCTTGAAGAAATAAGAAAAAAGGATTGAGAATGCCCAAGGCATAGACAGTTGGCATGAGGTGAAGACTGAAGGTGGAAGTTAAAGCAGAGGAGTTGGAAGGCAGTTAAATCAGTGGATTTTCAGCATAGCTGTTCAGTAACTAAGGAACAAGGTACAAAGGTGCTTAAAGGAGAAGAAGGTGAACCAGCAAGAGGATATTTGCACTCATGCCCTACCAGTGGGCTTCCCATGCTCATCTAATTAATTACTGTAGGAACAAAATGCTGGACTAGATAGAGCTTTCTTTGGCCTGCTACAGCATGACTTATTTACTACAAGTTCTTCTGCTTCGTCACCAAAGACTCATGAAAATGGAATGTTCCTACTGTAAATTTTTAATTATCCATATATGTTGCTCACAGTGTTAGTCACAGAAAAAAATACTGTAATCTTTGTTTATGATGATGATTGCTTATTTGGTCAACTGCTTTGTATGACTTTACATAATTTTAAGACCAGATAGTGGTGGATTTGCACAATGTGACAGTGAATTGTTTTCCCAAGCCAAACTAGTACAATCTCTCTGTGCATACACATAAATGAAGCAGGTTTTAAATGGCTTCTTTCCAGTAGTTTTCATAACTGTAGAGCTAATTTTCCTAAATTTAAAAGCCAGTTGTAATTATGCCACAGTGAAACATATTTTTGTGTACTTTTGACCCTGAAACATAAATGTTGTAGGCTTAATATTGTATTTTTAGTAGCAAATACTGTATTTTTACAGTTTCATTGATGAAGAGCCAGTAGAGGGAGTCCAAACCTGTTTCTCTTCTTCTGTTAACTTTTTTTTGCTCTGCTGTTTCTATTTATCTTTTCTAATCAATGCAATATTTCTTTCTTTTCTTTTTCCCCCAATATATATATTTGAAGGCTAGACGAAAATGTGACTGTGCTATTCTCCCTTGCAGGAGTGCTTATGAAGAATAACGATGCAGTAGTGACAGTGCCATTTGAGTTATACAACATAAAAGTAAAAAGAGAGTTATAAGGTGTCCCGCTGTTTTATTTGGACTTTGCATGGAGAAAATCAAGAATGGTGTTACTAAAATAATTTTATGCTTTAAAATATAGGATTGTTTCAAACACACTGAAGGGATTGTACATGTGACTCGTAATTTTTAATAAAAACAGACTAAATGTATAACCCTGTTTGCAGGTTTTATTTATATACCACTTTTTCAGATGCTGCAAACACTGTTCATTCTTCTATTCATTGAATCACAAGTAGGGGAGAATTCTCTTTCCAATACTGAAATATCAGTCTTTTGCCAGTTAAGAGTCCATTTCTGCTGACCATTGTGTTAAAGTCTAAGACATATATAAATAATTTAAAAGAACATGTACACTGCTAAATAGCAATGAGCTTTCTAATGACTGGTTTATTTCTGCAGTGACTTCTACCCAAAATGAGACTTCTATAGAATATTTCTGAAACATTTAAGTAAGAGAAGCACTGGCCATACTTCATTCCCAGCAGTTAGCTGAGTTGGATAAGCCTTTATTGAAAATACATTATTGTGACCTATGTACTTGAAACAACAGTTTCTGTTGTAGAAGGCATAATTGAAAGTATGTAGCTGTATTGTTACAGGTGCTAAAATAGCAGATGACTGGTCAAAACTGGGCATTCTAGTTCCTTATTCCATTCCTGTTGTAAGACTCACATATTGTATCTTTTTGTAATTAATACTAATCTGTATGTATAAATTGTTGGCTGAGATATTCAGTCATCATCAATTAATATTTCTAATAATAGAAGAGTTTCGGAAACACTAAAAACTACAGAACCAGATCAGTATTGTAACAAATGTTGTAGTTGTAAATACTACCTGCGGAGGGGGGCAGGCTTGCTTTTTCTTTTCACCGACTGAAATAGCAGCTTCCCTTTCAGCCTACATAGAACCCTGCCCCCAGCCTTTATACAGCCCTGCTTTCCCCTTTAAAACCACCACCTTAGAGTATAAAGGGTAAAGCTTCTCAGTTGTTATTACAAATTATTTACTGATTTGTGATAGCATATTATTAGTGAAGAGTACTCTACTGAGTCAGAATTTATAAAAATATAAATGTAATCTTTATTCAAATAAACAGGGAAAATATATTGGGTATCATAAGAGATTCCAAGCAATACAGAACTTCAAAAGGTGTTTAACCAGTTTCTTAGAGTTCCACTCAGTGTACAGGGACAGAAGTTTCATACATACACAGGTCTTTGGCTTCCCTTTTACTCGGAGGTTTCATTTCCCAAGTCTGGGTCACACCTTCTGACCCAACTCAAAAATGATTTGGTTTCTACTCTGTCTCTAGACTTCTGAGAAGAAAACCACACTTATTCAGACAACCCTATTGGTTGACTGAAAGCTTTAACTTGAAAAACTAACTCTCTCTCTAGAAATCTCACTGAAGGAATGCCTAAAATGGAAGTCACTGTGCCTTATATAGATCTTCTCCACAGAAAGCTCAGCCCTTCCCTTGCAGCAGTGGGCTGGGTTTCTCTCTTACACAGAACCACTTTGGTTACATGGCAACCTGTTTCTAGGCTGCCCTGACACTCAGCCTAGCCACACTTTCAGCTCTATCACACTGCCATTTAGCTGTTCAGGGTAAATTAAACTCACCTTGAAAGGTTGAAAAAGGCAGGAGCTCATCATTGACATCAAGTAATTGGTTTAAAGTGAAAATCCCGCTGTGTTCAACACAGTTTAGAAAATGTGATGGACAAATTACTGTGAAGGTTGAACAGTGTAAAAGCTTCTTTGGGCACTCTTTCAATTGTGACTTGTGCTTGCTGTTGGGGAGTGTGTGTAGTTTCTTGGTAACACCATGTCAAGTTCTTGGACACCTGTTTAGCCTCAGAGTAAGTTTCTGAAACTGAATTATCTGTTAAGTAAGACTTCTAGAACATGACTGACTGGTTTAAAAAAAGAAAAAGAATAACAAATCATTGACTTCCAGATGGATTGTATAAGAACTCTAGCAGTTTTTGTTCATTGTGAAGCATTGTTGTTTTGCATCTTCCCTTGGAGGGCTGTTTACAGCCTAGCGGAAGAGCATCATGTACAATATTAACAGATTTATTTCATTTGCCCAGTCTCTTGCATGCATTCTCTCAATTTTCTTTGTAAACAAGAATTTAAACTCCCTCTCTGCTATGATGATAAAACATACTGAAATATTACCACTTTGAGACCAAAGAGAATACTCTAGGAGTCCATATTATGAGTATGTGTACACGTTTATTTAAAGATTTTATTATACGTTTTCTTTAGACAAAAAGGCTCTAGAATTTCTTATAGAAATGCGCACAACAGCCTTGTTCTTCAAACTTACAATTTGAATTTAAGACATGACACATTTAGAATAGAGAATGACAAAGATGGAGGAAAGATGCGCGGGTTATAGCTCTTATACTGAGTAGCTATAAGGATTGGCCTCCAGTTCATGACCAATGTGTCTGTGTGGAATTGGCTTTGCTAGAGACTCCTTATCCTTGTACCGTTCACTTTTGACAATAGACCAAGTATGTACTTTACAGAAATTAACTGTTCATTAAATTAAAATACAACTCAATAAAATAAAAGTAATGTAAAAACAGCAATGTAAAAACAGCATAGGAGGTACTATTGTATTGTTAAGGTATTATTGTATTATATTAAGGTATTATTGTATTGTTAAAACTGAGTGTGCAAAATAAAAATAACCAGTGGAAACGTAAAAACAAATTGCTGCATGGAGTGGGAACAGCAACATGAATATTGTCAGTGAATCTTGGCTGTATCAGTAATTATGGTGTGTTACCTGCCCTCGTTGTTGCTGCATGGAAGCCATTTGGTAGACATGTAACTTTCTGTTGAGTCCTACATTGAGGGCAATAAACTTTCTTGCAATAATGCTGTTTATTTAATATGCCACTTTCCTCCTGGCACAAGATCCAAGATGGCTTACAACAAATTAAATAATACTAAATAGTGTAGACTCATATTTTTGCAAGGCACATACCTCCCCAAATATTATGTACCTAGAAGAAAATGCTTCTGTTTTAGTCAATGTATACGGAAGGATCATTTAGTTAGATAGAGGTGGGAATAATGTGGCCCTCCAATGTTTTTTATTTCAGTTTCCATATTCTATACCATTGGTTATGTTTGCTGGGGCTGCTGGGATTTACAATCTAACAATATCTGGAGGACTGCGTGATGCCCACCTCTGAATCAGATGAACGATGAAAGGCTATTTAAACATGGCTTGTATAGGAGTGTTATATACAACAAGAGTCTAGAATATAGAGCCAACTGTCATGGAGCTTAAATATGGGTTAGTTACATTAATCAAGGATTGGTCACAGCACCGGACAGTGACATAGTGTGGTTGTTCTGGTTGATCAGTAAACATTTTGCGTAGTATATCATGACCAGCTACTGTTGCATACAACATAGAACACACCATGATATAATTCCTCCCTATCCCTTTTTGCTCCTCAGTGCCCGCAGTTTCTTCAATGGGAGCAGAGGATTGATCTGTGAGCCCATTGTATTATTGATTTTGGAAAACACATTCTATAGACAGCTTCTTGTCCTCTAGGACCACTTCCTTCTCTGGATTTTAAATCTGTGTAAAGTTGTCACAGGCATGAGAAATCTTTACTGATGATATGTCATGGTTATGTAGAGAATGCAGCGTGATTCCTATCAAAGACTGCATAGACACAGGAAGTTAGTCATTCCTCACTCACTTCCAGAATAGTTGCTTTGTGTCCTCAGAGCTAGAGCACAGAGTTGTCCCTAAATGTAGGAGTATTTAGAGTTTCTTGTGGAAAACAGCATTAAGATGTGCCTGTGGCACAATTGCTTTAAATTACCAAAGTTGCAGTACAATCTATTGCTAATTGCAAGAGTGTAGGAAGTTCTCTGTGGCAGAAAAGAGAGAAAATGGCGCCATTCCATTTTATCATATATGCATGGAGGAGGGACCATAGTTACAAGTAGACCACATACTTTGTAGAAAGATTTGGATTTTGTGTCCAGTATTTTTAGGCCACTGGAGTTTGAAGAGTAAGATAAAAAATTAACAGATCTTCAGGTGCTGTTTGACTTAAGTCCCACTAATTTAACTGGGTCTGTTCTAAGTACGACAGAGTTTGGATGCAAATTCCTGATTTGTATTCATTCACATTATAGCAAAAAATGCCACAAATTTAGCCAAAAACTCCATAAATTTTTTAAAAACAATAATTGAGTTCCTAGGAATAAGCACATATTAACATAGGAAGCTAATCTGCCTCCAATAGAAATGCAATTATAGCAGCAGCTACCATTTCTGTATAAGCATTGAAGTCCAAGTGGATAGTGGCCCCTATGTATTAACCTCTGTATAGACAAAAATGATTATTAAAATGCCAATTGAGTAGTAAATTAATGTGTAATGCTTTGTATAGTTATTTAATCTTTTTTATTAATTATAATTCAAGGTGAAAATGTTTTAATTCTTCAAAAATCACTCTGACCTGTGAAATGGTTTACAAATTAGACCAACTGCATTGACTAGATTGTTTGAATTGTCTTGTAATTACTTCTTTTAGAGAACCTTATTAATTTAAATCAGGCATGGGAAATTATGGCAGGTATAGATGCCTTTTTCACCTCTGGAGGCCTCACTGTTGTATCCAGTGTCACTTGAAGTGATATGTCACTTTGGTTTTTTTGTTAGCTGCTATTTGGCTGATTGTGAGGGTGGTGAATAGTTTAGGGGACTTGGAATTGTAGAGGGAAAAATGTCATGTTCTGCAGTGGTTCTGAGTTGCTTTGCACTGTAAAAAAGTCACTGTTTTTTTTTTTGAAACAGAAGTTGGGCTGGGAGCTTGAGGAGGCTGTAAAATGGATCTTCAGCATACTGATGACACTGAACCCTAAAATTTAGAACAACTTCTCCCAGAGTTTTGATGTATATGTTAAACAGCAAGGGGGACAAAGCCAAACCTCAAGGGATGCCACAGGCCAGCAATTGAACAGACATCCACCAGCACAACCTTTTGAGCGCGCTTTTCCAGGAAAGACAAGGGCTACTGCAGGACAGTGCCTGCAAAGCCCATTCCAGAGAGGCAGTTCAGAAGGATACCATGATTAATGGTGTTGAAAGCCACTGATAGATTCAACACAAGCCAACAAGGACATATTTCGCTGTCTAGTTTCTGGAGTAGGTTATCCACTATGGCAACCCAAGGTGTCTCCATCCCACACCTGGTATTGTATTGTGCTTTGCTGTGCTGCACTGTTTTAATTGTGCTGTTTAAAACACTAATTTAATATTCTTATTATATGTTCTAAATTGTGTGTTTGCTCATATCTTAATTCTGTTTAATGTTGTTTTAATTTTAAGCCACTTTGATTCTTACTTTTGGGAAAAGGGTGAGGTATAATAACGATGATGTTCATAGTGATAGTAACCAGATCTGAAGCTGTATTGAAATGGATAGATAACCCATTTTATCCGGATTACCATGGAGCTGGCCGCTGTCCACATGTTCTAGAACCTTGTCCCAGAGGGGGGTGTTGCAGACTGGCTGAGAATTATTGAATATGTTGGGATCTAGAAACCCCCCCCCCAGTTACAGCCTCTTTTATACAGGATGGATTCTTGCCTTGGGTGCAGTGAGGCATTCCCTAGTTCCCTTATTTATTTGACCAGTCCCACTTTTGCTGCTTTTAAGAGGTATACAGGGCGTGGGTCCAATACATACATGGTGACTCTCATCTTTCCAAGGATTCTGTCCACATCGTCAAACTGTACAGACTGAAATTTATTCATTAACATAGGATGAGTAGGAGCCTCTTTTATATCCACTGAACTTTAACAAATTCAGAATCCAAATCAGAGCAGATCCAGGAATTCTGTCTGCAAAATGTCCTGAAAATTATTTGCAGTGGAGTGTCAGGTGGTCTGAATTTTGCTCTTGTGGGGCAAAGTGTAGAAAGACCCTAACCAGTTAAGACAGCTCTGATGAACAACTCTGCAGATGTAATGGTGGCAGAGACGTACCATTTCTTAGCTGCCAGTGTTGCCATGATATAGGCCTTCTAGTGGGCTGCAGCCTATGTTCAGTCAGATCTATTCCAGGTTTTCCACCATCAGTGCTCTGTGTCCACCATGACAGTGGATGTTCATGTTGTAAATAAAAGGAAATTCAGAAGACAAAATAGAGTAATATAAATAGTCTTTTATATATTCTGGTTAAAAGATAAAAATAGTATATAGGTTCTTAATGTACAAAAGGTTAAAAGAGAACACTGGCAAGTTAAAATACAAATACAAAAAATAATACATTACCACAATGAAGCAGGATATGATACAAATTGCAACAACAGCAGATCAGAGCAAATCAGGAAGTGAGTGTTCACTAAGAGAATGCTACTCTTATAGAGCCTTTACAACTGCTACCGATAACAGTAGCAGGTGAAGGTCCTGTATAACACCAGTAGACAAATTAACCCAATAATGACTAAAGTTGTAAGTCTTGTCAATTCCAACAGTTCAGGGGCAATTGTTTTAATAGCCCCCAGGGTCCCCAGGGATCAAAAATTGTTCCTAAGTGCTTTCTCTGGGGGTGTGTAGTGTGTTTACACCATGTTTTGAGGTCCCCAACCCCCACAGGGGTAAAAAACTTTTTTTTTTTTGCAAAGTGCTTCCATTTTTTTGTCCTAAAATCCCATCTAGGGCAGGGGAGTGATTTCCACCACATTTTGCCCCCCCATGACACTTTAGGCTCAAGGGAAGCCTTTTTTGAAACAGAAAGAGAATGGGGTTACATTCTGCTCAGTTCTAGTTGTTTTCTTTTAAAGGTCTCTCTAGGAAGGCCTCAGAACTTGTTGAAAATACCAAAACCCCTGGGGGCATTTGGGACAAAAGACTTTTTTTTGTGTGTGGGCGTGTTGGGAGATATGGTTGACCAGGGTATCCTGGAGAATAAGGCCTTCCACTAGCCTTCCCCAGTTGTTGGGGAAGGCTATTCCTGGTCTACAGCATGACCTGGTCTTTAGTATGGCTAGGGCCAGTAGAGTGTTTGGTACACCAATAGAAGTCCTATTCTATCTCAGGCAACCAGCATCAAATACACACACTCAAATCCAGTAATCTGCAGTATGGAGTACCTGGTGAAGGAGATGGAATTATGATAGACTGTTGTAATTTTTGAGTAAGCTTTGTTGTTGTTGTTTGCCTTCAAGTTGTTTTTGACTTATGACGACCCTAAGGTGAACTTGGGACACAAAGTTTCCCTTACGTTTTGTTGGCTGCAGGAGATTGGGGGTGGCCATTTAGTTACTGGAGGAAGGTGTGAGATGTCCAGGTGGAATCTAGGTGCAGCTTGAAGAAAAGAGCAGCCATCCTCCTCCTAGATCACCAGCACAGCGACAAACACTGTTTCTTCCTGGCTGCATAAATGAAACTGAATGTTTCTTATTCTTCAGTGGTTCTTTTATAAGAGCCATTGACTCCTCTGCCACTGTTCCTTGTCCTGTTCCATGTCCTGTTGACATGCCAGAAATGATGAGTGTTTCTCTTTGGTGTCCATAAACTCTAGTTGTGATCTGAGCCCACCCTGCAGAAGTTCCCTGTCAGCTGCCTCTGTCAGTACCTGCTCAGATTTGGGGGAGGAGTGAGCTAGATCTGACTCCACTGTGGTAGATTCCTCAGATCGCAAAGGGTGTGTTTTGAAAATTGTACCAGAAGACAAGGAAGACCTTTTTTAAAAAATTAAAAACTTACTTAGAAAAAATCAACAACCTTTAAAGCAGTGGTTCTCAACCTGTGGGTCCCCAGATGGTCATGGACTTCAGCTCCCAGAAGCCCCAGCCACTATGGTCAATGCTCAGGGCTTCTGGGAGCTGAAGTCCATGAACATCTGGGGACCCACAGGTTGAGAACCGCTGCTTTAAAGGCTTCTTGTGCTGTCTCAGAGCCATGGATCTAATTTGCTAGAATTTTGCTGGGTTTTGATGTAATTGAGGCCCATGAGGGGCTTTTTTAAAAAGTTAAAAATGGACTGGAAGCAGCTGCCAGATTTGGGAAGAAAAAAGCCCTCCAGGCCTGAAGCTCCTGGGTATGTGTGTGAAAACTGTACCCAGAGGACATGAAGGGCCTTTTCATTAAAAATAAAAATTGGGGAGGCATGGGATGTCTGCTTGTGGGCTGTAGTTTACGTTTTTTCCACTCCTGACCTGGAAAAACTTACTATGGTAATATACATAAATCTCTAATGCAGAAATAAATAATTCAATGATCTATAATAAAAAGAAATCAGAGAAAGTCATTTTTTAAAATATGTAATGTCCAAAGTAGCTTTTATATGCAAGAGCTACCAAACAGATACACTTGGTAAAATTGTCCACATCCATCTTCAGTGCATAACCACCCAGACCATTTATTCATTTAAACTTCATGGATATGGGGTCTTTATGGTATAAATAATCTAAAGAGGTCTATGACAAACTTTAATCAGCCTTGTCACTGTGTATATAGATATTTTACAATAAAGAGTTAATATGTCTTGGGTGAAATTGATATATTGTTATCAAAAGAATTACAATTTGAATTGTGGGAGAATTTAAGAATCTGAAGAGCTGTGCTGAATCAAATCAAATGTCTTATCTGTTCCACCATTTTGTTTGCACAGTGACTAATAGAGTATCTATGGAAAGCCCACAAACAGGACATGAACGCAATAGCATACTAGTGGTATCATTCAGGAAATGAATGATTTAATAAATGATCAACATAGTCTAACACATTAAGAGTCAGAGGAGGCCCTTACTGTAATGAAACCCAGAATATATTGAAATACTACACTCATATGTGGAGACAGTGCATTACCAGAGGTCTTCCACTTAGAATTGCACAACGGTTTATGGAAAGGCAATAAAACATTTTCTTTTCTACATGTGGTTCTTTGCATCAGGTCAGTATGTGTGTTTATGTGTATGTGTACCTTTTTTTTTGACATGCCAGTACAGTCCCCCCCCCTTGGCATACCAATGCAGTTTTTTAATTACTAGTTAGAATTTCAGTTATTGGGTGAAATCCAGGGTTGCATGAGCAGGCTACTGATTGCATGACAGAAATTTCCTTTAATTCCTGCTCCTTCCTCTTTAGTCCCTCTTTCGTGTCTCCCAAATCGCTGGTCTATCCCATAACCCTCTAGAGCAGGTGGTGTTGCAGGATGAAGTAGGTGTCCTTTCCCTTGACAACTCCTCTTCCACTGGTGGATAAATACCACTGGATACAGGCCACTATATAAGTTTTCATCTAGAAATTAAGGCCCTTTCCACACGGGGGGGGGCTTGAAATGCGGAGAAATGGGGCAGCGCACCCGGAAACGGAGCTTACCTCGATGCGAGGGTAGCTCCGTCGCTGCGGGGAGCAGCGCGCGTTCGCCGCTCTACACGGCAGCAGCATCCAAAATGGCGGCTGGCAGCTTCCAGCGGCTCTCCGCCAATTGGAGAAGTGTGCCAGCTGGAAGCCTGCCCCCGGGCAGCTCTGCAGGGACGCGCTTGCATGCCCCTGCAGTTCCACACGGGGCGCTGTGACGGGCTAGCGTGTGCGTGTTTCATAAAGACCACATGAAATGTGGTCTTTATAAAACACACGGCACCACCCCCGCAGCTGCGCAAGGGCGGTTTGAGGTGTGGAACCTCCACATTTCTAACCGCCCTAGCGCACTCCACGGTGTGGACAACCTCCAGGTGAGGTCGTCCTACCTCGTGTTTTTCCCCCGTGTGGAAAGGGCCTAAGTGTAGCTCTTGTTTTGCATTTGAGTTGGTATTATAGTTTGTTCCTTTACGCAACCTATAACAGATCTCTGTTGAAATATTTGCCAGGTTTGAGCCTCTCACTCTTTTTCCTGTGTGCCAGTTCTACTTGTAGGCTTCGTACTGGCTGTCCATCGTTTTGTACATACATTCCATTTTCTTACTGACCTACTCCATGAACAGATAGAAGGATAATCTTTCACTTCTGAGTTCCTCTTGCTGATTCTTGGGCAGGAAGAACCGAACAGGATCTGATTTGTTCATTGTTTCTCTATGCAGTGTCCTAATGATATGGATACCTTTTAGTAACTGTTGGCCAAATTCTTGGCATAGCAGGTTGCCATTTTTTCCAGTTTAAACAGTTTTACCTCATTTATGTTGAGACCTTGAGCAGAGTAATTTGTTGATTCAGCCACCTCTGAAAACAGCTTATTGTTATCAGATTAACATCTGACATAGAGAGATTTCTTGTTAAGAACATGAATGTTAAGAACATGTTAAGAACACGAACGTGAATCTCATTCCACCCATAGCTATTGATGATATGTAGCTTCTTGTTAAAAGTTCAAGTAGTTGTCTTTTGGGGTGATTTTTTTCATCCTGTGATTCATGAATTAGGATACTAATTTTTGCTGTTCCTTTGAAATATTTGACCTGTTTTTCTTTGGGTAAATAATAAGGCCTGTGGAATGGCAGGGTAAAATCTTTCTTTTTAAATGATTGCATTGCAGATGATTGTTGTGTGATAAGACATAGAAAATCCAAAATGCAATGTCATTGTTTCCTGTGAAAGCATTGACTTTGCCTTGAAAAAGGTAGAATACAAATACTGCTCCTTGTATAGTACTTTGAGTTAGAGATAAAAATCTCAGTATATAAAATAAAAGTGGGTTATAGACTACTTCTGAAAGGTCATCTAATGTGAAGCCTATGACAGCCCTGAAATCCACTTTCTAGAATTCTGAACCTTTTTTTGAATAAGCTAAGGCTGGCATTGGGCTATTGCGATTAAATATAGTTTAACATTGGCCATTTATTAGATGTTAGAGGCAATTGCTTTAACCCACCCTTACACAAAGATAGGAAAATGAGGACTGTTAATAACTAGTTCTGCCCACCAAACAGCGGTTCTTTGTTAAATATGCTTATAAAACTAAGCTTGTTTTTCTATTTCTATTTTCTATTTCCATTAGCCAAGTAGAATATGATAAATTATAAATGCAACAAATCCGTGTTGCAGACATGCCATACAAATACACTTGTTGGAGAGTAGTTCAAATTGACTTTAGACTAGACATGTCTCAAGTTCACCAATATTTGTCAAAGGGTTTATGCTACACAAATGTAACTTTGATTCTCAGTTTTAAATTCATGAAGACAAATTCATGAAGACAAAATATAAAATAAGAGAATCTCCATGAATTAACTAGAGATGTCTGTCTTGAAATATTGTTGGAGTATATACATTTAGACTTCAGAAGAGTGGTCAATTAATTATACAGTGGCCCCTTCACTTTTGTGAGAGTTTGGGTCATAGTACCCTTGAAGAAGTGGAAAAACACAACTCCCCCCACTCTCCCCCTCCCATTCTCTTCTAGGGTTCTCCCCCATTCTCTTGCATTTTAGCTCAGTGCACATTTTCTGTGCCAGGGCAGAATGCATGGGAATGGGAGGGGAGAGCTGGGGGGGGAGAAGGAAGCTGTGTGCATGTCTTCCCCCAGCATTCCCTTGTCTTTTGCCTCAGCATATGTTCTTCCACTGGGACCAAATGCATGGGAATGGAAGAGGATAGCTCCAGACAGGAGAAGGTGCATGTGTGCCTCCTCTCCATTTCCTTGCCTTTTGCCCAAGTGCACTTGCCTTCCTTCTCCGCTCCTAGCAAAACGGAAGATAATAGGAGGAGAAGAATTGGGGAAGGCACACGTATACCTCACGAATAAACAACATGATGAAAGCCAAACCTGCAAATGTGGAGAGAGGACTGTATTAGAAAAGTTTGCTTAATAAGGTAACTACAATTTTATGCAAGATTATATTTAGTTATTTTTTTCACAAACGAAACTGTTGTTATATACTTTCTTCCATTACTGTTGCTTATTGTTGGTGATTTTGAAGCAAGGCTTTCTTTATATTAAAGAAAACAAGGCAAAGAGATATTGGAAGTGTCTGTTGTTTTATGGATGTTCCTGACAGTTGGGCACCTCATCTCTGACTTGCTATGGGATTTTATAAAAAGTAGTTGTAGACTCTTTTAATGGGTATTATTATTTTGACTGTGATGAATTTAAAGGACTGTATTCTCCTTTACAAACCAGCCCATGCTTTGAGATGTGCTGGGGAGGCCCTTCTCTCTGTTCCGTTGCTGTTACAGGTCCATCTGGTTGGAACACAGGAGAAAGCCTTCTCAGAGGCCTTACCTAGGCTCTGGAACTCTGCTGCCAGAGGAGACTGGCACCCTCCCTGCTTTATCTTTGCAGACAAAAACTTTTCTGTTTCAACAGGCATTTGATGAGTCATTGTACAAGGACCATCTCACATAAACAATGTGCTGGATCTTGCTGATTGTTGTGCTGAGGTGTGATGTATGCTTTAAACTGGTTTTACATTTTTTGATTGCTTAATCTTGTTGTAACTTTTGTATCTTGTAAATTTTTAACAGTGTTTTTTTTAATTTGTTGTAAGCTGTTTTGAATCCCGAACTGGGAAAAAGATGGGATAGAAGAAATAATGATGATATTATTATTATTATTACTACTACTACTACTAGCAACAATTTCAAAATGGAAAAAAATGTCTTTTGATGACATATCTCTACACTTCTCTTGCCACTGAAGAAGTATTGTTAAATGGCTTCTAATGGTGTGTTTTTAAAGTACAGTTACTGTCCAAAACACTTTCTGAAAAAGCTAGAATTAGCTTTTATTTTAAATGGGGGGCAAAATCATTATTGGGATGCTGTTGTAATATGCATATGATTGTGATGTTAGAAACACAGACCATGTGGGCTTAATATGTTTTGAGTACTGTGGTAACAACGTTAATGTGACAGTCTAGTGATTTGTACAAAGAAAAATAAATGCAGTTCTCTGTCCTGTTGCTTCATGTAGCTAGGCTTCAGCTGTGTCTTTGCAAGCACAGAAGCTGAATTAATGACTGCAATCTAAATTTAAGTATGCCATACTGAGTAGAAAGCCATCTCTTTTCTTTTTCTGCCATGGTTGCATCAATAATTATGACATTTAATTAAATTATTTGATTTCTCCCTCTGCACTTTTCTGACTCATAGTTAAATGTGTGATTCATCTGATCATACAACAAATTCTAAATGTATTCTAAGATGTTCACAGTGATTACTGGTCTTCCAATGTTGTTATTAAATATAGAAAAAAGTTTTATGTGTTGCTGCTGCATTGCTTAAATTTTTATTCAGTGAGAGTGTGTTAACCCTATGAAGCAGCACCTTGAGGATAACCCCTCTCTGTCATAATCTAAAATCTAATAAAATATTTGGTATGTTTATTTCAAAATTGTTGCTATTCAGAGATTGAAAGGATATGGAGAAATGACCAGGGTAGTACACATGATTGTGCCTAAGCCTCCCTTCTCATGGAGTGGAGCTAAATCATTCCCCTGTTTTTCTGAGGAGCTGACAGCAATGAAAGAAGAGAGAATGCATCAAAAACAGACTCTGTCTGTCTGAAGGCCTATGGTGGGGCAATAAGGGTATAAAAATAAGAACTTTTTTGGCTACCACCATTGCAGCTTCACAGAACTGTCTAGCTCAGCTGTTTCTAATGGTCAGGGATCTGTTACACTCTGGCTACGCAACTCAGTTGTTATAACAGCTCTGCTGACTACCAGTCTGTTTCTGGGCACAATTCAGAGTGCTAGTGATGACCTGTGAAGCCCTATACAACTTGGGTCCAGGCTATCTGAAAGACCTTATCTCCTTTTGTGAGGACATTTGGCTCTGCAATCATCTGGAGAGGCCCCTCTCTCTGTCCCGCTTTTTTCCTTGGCTCCTTTGGTGGCAACAAGGGAGAGAGCCTTCTCAGTGGCTGTTTCCAGACTGTGGAACTTCTTCCGTGGAGAGGCCAGGTTGGACTATTCTTCCTCTCCTTTTGACGGCAAGTTAAATCTTTTTTTATGTTGTTAGGCTTTTAGAAACTGACTGAGATGGATTTTAATGATTTGTGGTGCTGTTTTATGGTGTGTTTATAGTCGTTAGAATGTGCTTTGTAAGTTTCTATCATATTTATATTCAGAAATTCTATCTAATGTTCTTAAGCATTACACACACAAAAACCCCCCGACTGATGGCTGATGTTCTCTTTTCAAAGACCTCTATATTTACGCTTGTATTGAAGTTTTTAATCAGTATTGTTTTTATATATGTTGTAAGCCACCTTGAGTCCCATTATTGGGTGAAAGGCAGGATGTAATTGATGATGATGATGATGATGGTGATACAGTCGGCCCTCCATATACATGGATTCTGTTTCCATAGATTCAACCAACCACAGCTTGAAGATATCCCCTCAAAAAAAAAAAAAAAAAAAAAATCTAAAAAGCAAACTTTGACTTTGGATACCATTTTACTATACATAATGGGACTTACGTATCCAGGAATTTTGGTATCTACAGTGGGTGGGTGGGGACTTGGGTTGCATTGGGTCCCCTAACCTCTGCCCCTACCTCAGGTGCATATCTTCCAAGGGAACATTCACTCTCAGCAGCTCCAGTCAGACCATACATCGCATTAAAAACCTACCTCTAGTCCTCTTCCTTTTCCATCAACCACTGCCTGGCGAGCTAAGGATGGATCATTGGCCAGTTTCTTATTTCCATAAATCCTCTCCTGCTGCCTGCCTCATCCAAAGAAGTAGATGACTGTGAGAGAGGAAGTATAGGGGCACCATGCCAACCCATCTCCTTTCTCTCTCCTTTCCCTCATGTGGTTAGGACCCTGGGTGCCCATTTCTGCCACCACACGTTGGCCCCTGTCCCACAGAAACCACATAAACATATTGATATTTGCAGTTTTATTCCTTTTGCAGAGATCAGGTGCCCCAACCCTAGCGAATGTGGAGGGCCAACTGTAATAATAATGTTGTGAGGTGTGACATGAACTGCTGAGTATTTTGGAACAGCTCAGGGACTGCAATGTTATTTGTGAAGTGTAGCTTTAATTTGTACAATAGTCAGAGGAGCCAGCATCTTCCAACCTTTCCTTGTGTCCGAAGCACTTATAAAAACAACAACAACTAGAGACATAATGGGGATCTGATATAGTTCATGAGATCAGTTAGACCAGATGTTAATTCACCAGATCAGTTAGAAAATAGATAATATGCTTAGGGAATTCCATTGACCTATCTCTAGAGAAACACTGTTCCTAATTCTTTTCAGTAATTTTTTGAAATACTGTCTGTGAGATTCAGTGTGTAACAGAGGAGAGTAGATTTTATTTTTTTGTTTATTTGTTCGTTGTTTTAAATCAGACAATAGTGGAAGAGGCATCCAATTTCTGAATTGTTGTTATTGTTTGTCTTTAAGTTGTTTCTAAGGTGACCCTATCACAGGGTTTTCTTGTCAAGATTTGTACAGAGGGGGTTTGCCTTCCTCTGAGACTGAGAGAATGTGACTTGCCCAAGATCATCCGGGAGGGGGGGTTCCATGGCTGAGCAGAAATTTGACCCCTCCAGAGTTCTAGTCCAACACCCAAACTGCTGCACAGCACTGGCTCTTGCTTAATTTTTGAATAGTTCTTTCTTAATGAATAGTTGTTTATTATATGCAATTCAGTTTTAGATAAAACAAATGGTTAAGTAGATGGAAAGTCTCAGATAACTGAGTCCTGTCAGACCCTTGTTGTGTTTCTGTCTTACTCAGTTTATTGTGTAGAATAGTGTTCTCTACCTGGCGTACATATAGCCACAGCAGTATGCAGGAGAATGTTTAAGGGTACACAAAAAAGATTGAATAATGGCAGAAAAAGGTGCATATGGCAACAGCAAGAAAAGACACAAGTCATAGACACATATGCATGCGTATGCTACAGGAATGGGCGGAATCCACTGCCCTGCTTTCACCTGGGCTTTCTGTCTTCCCTATTCTTCCTGCCTTCTTCCTTGTCTTCCCTCCTTACCTCTTTCTACACCTTTCTTCATTCTTTCCTGAAGTGAGAAAGAGATTAAAAGAGAAGTGCTCTACCCTTCTTCTCTAGTTTCTCTTTGCCTTTCTTCCTTCTTGGAGGAGAGCTTGCCTCAGCAACTTCTGTGAAAGCTAAAAAAATTCAAAGTCTTTTTTAAAAAAGAGAGTGATAAAGATACATTTTTTTTTTAAAGCGAGGCAGTTAGGCATTGTAATGAGAGATGAGAAAACAACATTGTAGCACACGCTCTACACACAGTGGTGGCTCTTTATCTCTGCAGCTGCCGGGCTTGTGGCAAATGAATGTAGGAGAAAGAGGGGGCCAGGGTTACAAATCTCGGCTTGACTCCATTTCTTCTCTCTTTGTCAGGTGTCTGGCCAGTTCGAGTCTACCTTTATCTTCTCTTCCTCCTCCCTCCCCTTCTCTCTCCTTCCCACTCCATTTCTTCCGGTTCCTCTGCCTGCCCCTCAGTGCCTTTCCAGCTGCACAGTGGCATGTCCCTGCCCCGGCAACTCTGCTCTCGCTGCCTTTCCCTATCCTCTCTTATCTTACTTTTTTTCACTTAAAGTTAAAAGCGCTGCTAGATTTATGTTTTTATTCTTCAATTTTCATTCATCAGCATCGTCATTGTAATTGTAATCATAATAAACACATACTGTTCAGTGCCTCTGCAGTAGTAGATTGATATGCACAAAAGCTTATGCTAAAATGTAGATGAGTTAATTTTAAAAGTGCTGATAGATTTATTTTTTCACCCTCCCTTTTCTCTTAAGAACAACAATAATAGCCCATTATTGGGCTATTTAATTACACTTAGAACATATACATTTGAAAAAAACAGCAACTATATTAATCACAAACATTTTGCTAATAATTTATGGAAATGGGATACGTGAGTGAAAAAAGGTTGAAAGCCATTGGTGTAGAAGAAAGGCTTTAAAAGATGTACTGTCTATCATTGCAAGGCCAAGGTCATAGTCTTTTAATTTTCAATTTGTACAAAGATGCACAGTCCAAAGCATGATGGGAATTTTTTTTTCTAGAGTAGGAGCACTGTGTAACCCACCATGGCAATGCCATTCTGTGGTGGTGAGATTGCATGTTCCTGTGAAGCAAGAGGCTATGCTGATAGTAGCAGTGCTGCTACTAGATCTCCCATGCCAGACAGCTTTTTGTTGAGGAGCCAGACTAAATGTGCCAAACAGCTAATGGGCAGCAATAGTAGTAGTAGAGAGTGGCACTGGCGGAGGATCTCTCAGAGGCAACGGCAGTGACACCATAGCTAACACATGTTAGTACTGCAGAGAAAAGAGGCATGGTAAACCGCCTTAGAATTCTGTTGTTATGAAAACCCTATTGGCGAGACAATCCACGATGAAATGAGAGATTGTACCAGCAGATGAGACTCCCAGCTCAGAAGGCACCCAATGAGCTACTGCTATAGTACAGAGGACAGCTGTGAATAATGCTGTGGTTAATGATGCAGCTGGACTCACTCTGAAAGGACATTCAGCTGTTGATGTGTTCAGACGTGAAAGGTAACTCAGAAGCTGTTCAACACTTGTTATAGGAAACATGGAATTTAAGAAACATGAATAAGGGGAAGCGAGACATATTAAAACAAGAAATGGAATCATAGAATGATAGAGTTTGAAGAGACCACAATGGCCATTGAGTCCAGTCCCCTGCCATGCAGGAACATACACTCAGAGCACTCCCAGCAAATGGCCATCCAACCTCTGTTTAAAAATCTCCAAAGAAGGTGACTCCACCCAAAGCAGCGTATTCCATTGTTGAATGGCTCTTGCCGTCAAGAAGTTGTTCCTGATGTTTAGGTAAAATCTCTTTTCCTGTAGTTTGAATCCAGTGCTCTGTGTCCTAATGTCTGGAGCAACAGAAAACAAGTTTGCTCCATCTTCAGTATGACATCCCTTCAAATATTTAAACTTGGCTATCATGTCACTTGTTAATCTTCTTTTCATCAGGCTAAACATATCTAGCTCCGTAAGCCACTCTTCATAGGGCATGGCTTCCAGACCCTTCACCATTTTGGTCACCTTCCTCTGGACACATTCCAGCTTATCAATATCCTTCTTGAATTGAGGTGCCCAGAACTGGACACAGTATTCTGGGTGAGGTCTAACCAAAGCAGAATAGGGTGATATTATTACTTCCCTTGATCTTGACACTATACTCCTTTGATGCAGCCCAGAATTGCATTGGCTTTTTTAGCTGCCCCAACACACTGCTGAATCATGTTCAGCTCATGGTCAACTAAGATTCCTAGATACCTTTCACATGTACTGTTTTCAAGCCAGGTATCACCCATCCTATATCTATGCATTTCATTCTTTCTTCCTAAGTGTAGTACCCTAGAATTCTCCCACTTAAAATTCATTTTGTTAGCTTTGGCCAAGCTCTCTAAACTAAGGTAATTTTGAATTCGGAACCTGTCCTCTGGGTTATTAGCTATCCCTCCTAATTTGGAGCCATCTCCAAATTTGATGAGCATGCCGTCTATTCCGTCAACCAAATCATTGATAAAGATGTTGAATAGCCCTGTGCCCAGGACAGAACCTTGTAGCATCCCTCTAGTCCCTTTTTTCCATGGTGAAGAGGAACCATTGGTGAGCACCCTTTGTGTTCAGGCAGTGATTACATATCCACCTAACAGTAGCTTTGTCTAACCAACATCTTACTACCTTGTTTGCAAGAGTATCATGGATGGCCTTGTCAGAGGCCTTACTGAAATCAAGATACACTACATTTACAGCATTGCCTGATAAAACTTGTAACTCTGTCAAAAAAAGAGGTCAGATTAGTCTGGCATGATCTGTTTTTTAGAAACCTATGTTGGCTTTGTGAGCATGGTATTCCTTTCTAAGTGCTTACAGACTGTCAGTTTAATGATATGCCCTAGAATCTTTCCTGGTATTGGTGTCAGACTGACTTGGCGGTAATTGTTTGAGTCCTCTTTTTCTCCTTTTTGAAGATGAGGACCACACTTGCTCTCCTCTAGTCTGCTTGGATATCTCCAGGAACTCTCAAGGATTATTGCCAGTGGTTCTGAAATTACTTCTGCCAATTCTTTTAGTGCCTTTGGATGTAGTTCATCTAGCCCTGGTGACTTGAATTCATTTAGAGTAGCCAGGTATTCCTGTACTACCTCTTTACCTATTCTGTGCTGCATTTCCAATATTACATCAGCTGTTCCATTTTCTGTGTTTCTCTTTTCGGAGAAGGCTGAGGCAAAGAGGACGTTGAGTAGTTCTGCCTTTTTTCTGTCCTCTGTTACCTCTTCTTCATCTTCTCCTTGGCCCTACCATCTCCTTGTTTTTCCTTTTGCTACAGACATGACCAAAAAAAGCCTGTCTTATTATCTAACAAGTTTGAGCTTTTTCTGTGCTTTAGCTTTTCTGATTTTTTCATTACATGTGCTGCCTATCTGTTTGAATTCTTCTGTGGTGATTTCCCCCTTTTTCCATTTCTTGTACATGGCCCTTTTAAATCTTAGTTCATTTGAAAATTCTTTAGGCATCCATCCTGGTTTCTTTAGACACCTCCCATTTTTTCTCCTCAGTAGAATTTTTTGAAACTGTGCCTTCAGTATCTCACTTCTAAGAAGCTCCCATCCACCATAAACTCCTTTCTTTTTTAGTATGCCTGACCACGGAATAGCACCTAATATTTTCCTAAGTTTACTGAAATCAGCTTTCTTAAAGAGTAGAACGGAAGTTGTTACTATGCTTGGCTTCGCCTTTCCACTGTATAACAAACTCCATGAGAACATGGTCATCTAAGGATCTTGTCACTTCTGCCCCTTTAATCAAGTCATCACTGTTGGTTAGGATCAGGTCCATAATAGCGGATCCTCTTGTTGGCTCTTCTACTTCCTGGACAATGAAATTGTGTGCGAGACAAATGAGGAATCTGTTGGACCTGATATTCTTAGCAGAATTTGACTTTCAAGAAGTAGCAGGATAATTGAAATCTCCCATTACTGCTATCTCTCTCTTTTTGAATGTGTGGTCATCTGTTTTAGGAAGGCCTCATCTAAGTCCTGTGATAGATCCCTGACATGACATCACTGTTCCCCCCTTAATTTTTACCCAGGTGCTCTCAACCCGGCTTCCAGAATTTACGTCATGGATCTCTTCACAGGTGTAAACATCCTTGACATATAATGTTACTCCTTCTCACTTCCTGTTTGGTCTATTCCTCTGAAATTGATTGTACCCCTCTATTACTACGTTTCAATCATGAGTTTCATCCCACCAGGTTTCAGTGATGCCTATTATGTCATATTTGTTTTGCTGTGTTAAGCATCCATCTGGTTTATTTCCAGAGTTCTGTGTATTAGTGTAGAGACATCTAAGACCATGGGTCATTCCCCCTAGCTGCTTATTTAAGATTTTTCTCCTCCTACATTCAGAGTTTTTTACTGTTCTCTCAGTTCCCTCAGTAACATTCAGACTATTATCTCTAACACTTGATGAACTCCTGCCCTCAAGAATGCTATCACCCTCCCTTACATAACTCAGTTTAAAGTTCTCATGATCAGATTTGTGAGCCTCTTAGCAAAAATGTTTCTGGCAACTGCTGTGAGTGCAACCCATCACTTGCCAGTAGAATGTATAAACCTAGCAATACTTTGGGTGAGTGAGCTAAAAGACAGAAATGGGACATTTTGAATCAGATAATTACAAAGAGTTTTACTCAGAAAGTGAAAATCTAAGAAGAAATGGGGTGGCATTAAGAATCATAGAATCATAGAGTTGGAAGAGACCCTAGGGCCATCAAGTCCAACCCCCTGCTATGCAGGAACACCCATCAAAGCACTCCCAACAGATGGCCATCCAGCCTCTGCTTAAAAATCTCCAAAGAAGGAGACTCCACCACACTCTGAGGCAGCATATTCCACTGCCGGACAGCTCTGACCGTCAGGAAGTTCTTCTTGAAGTTCAAGTGTAATCTCCTTTCCTGCAGCAGCAGAAAACAAGCCTGCTCCCTCCTCAACATGACATCCCTTCAAATATTTAAACATGGCTATCACGTCCCCTCTTAACCTTCTCTTTTGCAGACTAAACATACCCAGCTCCCTAAATTGTTCCTCATAGGGCATGGCTTCCAGACCCTTTAACTATTTTGGTCGCCCTCCTCTGGACACGTTCCAGCTTGTCGATATCCTTCTTGAATTGAGGTGCCCAGAACTGGACACAGTTTTCCAAGTGAGGCCTAACAAATGTAGAATAGAGTGGTACCATTACCTCCCTTGATCTAGACACCATACTCCTATTGATGCAGCCAAGAATCACGTTGGCTTTCTTGGCTGCCGCATCACACTGCTGACTCATGTTCAGCTTGTGATCTACCAAGACTCTTAGATCCCTTTCACATATACTGCTATGCAGCCACGTGTCCCCCATCCTATATTTGTACATTCCATTTTTTCTGCCGAAGTGTAGGAATTTACATTTCTCTCTGTTGAAATTCATTTTGTTAACTTTAGTGCAGCTTTCCAATCTGTCAAGGTCATTTTGAAATTTGATCCTGTCCTCTTGGGTATTAGCAACCCCTCCCAATTTGGTGTTATCTGTAAATTTGATCAGCATGCCCTCCACTCCTTCATCTAAGTCATTGATGAAGGTATTAAACAGCACTGGGCCCAGGACAGAACCCTGTGCCACCTCACTAGTTACTTCTCTCCAGGATGAAAAGCAGCCTTTGTTGAGCACCCTTTGGGTTCAATTGGTCAACCAATTACCAATCCACCTAACAGCAGCCCTGTCCAGCCCGCATTTTACTAGCTTCTTTGCAAGGATGTCATGGGGAACTTTGTCAAAGGCCTTACTGAGGTAAAGATATGCTATGTCTACAGCATTCCCTTCATCTATCAAGCTTGTAACCCTATCATAAAAAGAGATAAGATTAGTCTGGCGTGACTTATATTTGAGAAATCCATGTTGACATTTAGTGATTACGGCATTGCTTTCTAAGTAATTACAAACTGACTGTTTAATGATCTGCTCTAGGATCTTTCCTGGTATTGATGTCAGGCTGACCAGGCGATAATTTTTTGGGTCCTCTTTTTTCCCCTTCTTGAAGATGGGGATGACATTTGCCCTCCTCCAGTCTGCCGGGACCTCTCCTGTTCTCCAAGAGTTCTGAAAGATTATTGCAAGTGGTTCAGAAATGACTTTTGCCAGTTCTTTTAATATCCTTGGATGTAATTCATCTGGCCCTGGAGACTTGAATTCATCTAGTTTAGCCAAATATTCCTGTACTACTTCTCTACTTATTCTGTGCTGCATTTCCGCCCCTTCCTCACCTGCTCCCCATCCCCCAGGTTGTGTACTTCTATCCTTTTGGGAGAAAAATGAGGCAAAGAAGGTGTTGAGTAGTTCTGCCTTCTCTCTTCTCTGTTATTAATTGGCCATCTTCTCCTCACAGTGACCCTATCATTTCCTTGTTTTTCCTTTTGCTGCGAACGTATCTAAAAAAGCCCTTTTTATTGTTTTTAATGTCTCTGGCAAGCTTTAGCCAGAGTTCATTCTGTGCTTTAGGTTTTCCGACCTTCTCCCTATATCTCCTGGCTGTTTGCTTGAATTCCTCTTTGGTGGTTTCACCATTCTTCAATTTCCTGTACATGTTTTTTTAACACTTAGCTCAGCTGAGAGTTTTTTAGTCAACCATTCCGCTTTCTTTGGACACCTGCCATTTTTCCTCCTTATTGGCACAGTTTTCAGTTGTGCCTTCAGTATCTCACTTTTAAGAAACTCCCATCTGTCATGAACTCCTTATGAATGAGGAGAGATGTAGCAAAAGCAGTGAAAGAGATTAATGCAAAGTCTGACCACATCATATCAATAAGATTTCTGAGAAAACCTATTGGTACAACCATAATCCAAGTTTATGCTCCAGCTACAGAGGCAGAAGAAGTAGAAATTAATAGATTCTGTGGTTGAATCCAGGAGGGACTTCCTGTTAATTCTAGGCTTTTGGAATCCAGAACAGGACTTCTTGTCAGTTCTAGGCTTTTGGAATGCAAAATCAGGAAACAGAGCAGAATCAAAGATTGTAGGGAAATTCTGCCTAGGATCAAGAAATGAAGCAAGAGATGAACTGATTGAATTTTGCAAGATCAGCAGCTTGTTCATCTGGAACTCATTCTTCAAACATCTGAAGAAGTGACTGTATACATGGATATCACCTGATGGCCAAGATAGAAATCAAACAGCAGAAGATGAAGAAGCAAAGACTGGAAGCAGAAGATGGAAAAGCCCTGTTCTCTCTACAAACATGAGACTGGGAATGGATTGCGGCTAAGATCAAAAATCCGAGTAAAGTTAAAAAAGAACACTAAAGCAATCACACTGTTGAAATATAACTTGAGGAACATCCCTGTACAATGTAAAGATAATGTAAAATTACGCTCCTGGTCTAATTGACCAGGAGCCAGAAGAGCTCTGGAGTAAAGCCAGAGACATTGTCAGGAGGAAATCAAAAAGAAGCTATCTGTAGCCAAAATGAAAGAGGCACCTCAATGGATGGCAGATGAAACTCTTCAAGCAGTTAAGGGCAGACAAGAAGCAAAAGTAAAAGGTGAGAAAAATAGAGTCAGAACCCTAAATGCAGCTGTTCAATGATTTGTACACAAGGACAAGGAAAACTACCAAAATAATCTATGCAGAGAAATAGAAGGTAACAACAAAAAAGGAGGAACAAGAGATCTCTTCTATAAGATCTGAGAAATGAGAGGGAAATATTAGCCAGGAATAGAGATGCTCTGTCACAGGCAGGGGAACACATTACATGACCAAGTAGAAATAAAAAGATGATGGGAACAATAAATGGAAAAAGATGAAAGGATGACAGATTCATTAGAGGAAGAACCATTAGAAGATGATCCTCCAGTTGTAGAAAGTGAAGTGGAAACTACACTCAGAGCACTTGGAGAAATAAATCACCAGAGCTTGTTCAAGCTACAGAAACAGAATTCACTCAGATTTTAGCTAAAATTTGCTTACAAATTATGGACACAGCATAGAAATGCTCAATGAGCATTCCCGTCTCCAAGAGAATGGACACTCGAGACTCCAGTTACCACAGGACCATTGCATTAATCTCCCATACAAGTGATGTTTAAAATCTTGCAACAAAGACTTTTACTATATATGGAGCAAGAAATGCCAGATGTGCATGTTGGGTGTGATGAAGCCTGAAGGGAGAGGCATGGTAACCGAGCCTCCATAGTGACCAGGAGGGGTTTAAAATGATTGGTTGGTAAAATGGAACCCTGGGGAGCTCAAGGGAGAGGTGAACCAAGGGGGGAGGAGAAACAGAAATTTAGCTGACACAGGAGAGAGTTAGTGAGAAGAAGAGTCTAGTGAGGGACAAAGAGAAAAGAGCTGTGTTAGAGAGCTGAGAAGCAGAGTGAATAATTGACAGTAAATGAGCTGAGCACAGTGAGAGAGAGAGAGAGAGAAAAGGGTGTGCTGTATTATAATAATTTAGTGATAAACAATTTACAATAACTGTTTGAATAAAATGTAACTTTCTGATTTTATAAAAGCATTCAGTGTCTGATTTTAATATAATTTGTTTAGTTGGTTTTTTTTTTACCTATTCACGATTAATTATAAGTAATCTCAAAATCATTACATAAATATATAAACAACACTTCACTTTATCACTTTATCACCAGCAAAATCAATGAATTAATTACACTGTCTTCTTAAACCTAATACCAAAGTCACGAAATTGACAAATTTAATTTATGACAGGAATCCTCTAAATTCCGACTGCAGATTCAAAATCCGTAATAGTATATCGTCTGACCTATACCCAACTTTCACAAGCCTTGTCTGTTAGCACTAATTTCTCCGTGCTTCTCTCTCTGCAAATTTCCGCCGTGTCACCGCCTGTTTGTCTTCTATTAAATCTTAAATAGTATCCAAGAAGAGAACTTTCGGAAAATAACAATAATTTCTACAGCGAGCTCCCAGCGGTGACCCGCGAACTCAAGCTGTACCGTCCATTCCGTATTCCAAGTCCTTGGTATTTCTTACCGGTTTTCTCTATCTTCTAACTTTCAGGTTTCCTTGTCGCCTGTCAAGTCTTCTAAATCTCCTGTCTGGTTTAAATGTCCAATTTCTTCCTGTTTTACAAGCGGTATTGATGTTTTGTTACAACTGACGTTTAACTTTAGATAACAAATGTTTCTCTATATCTCAAGTGTCTGTTATTTAATTATTTATTTTCGGCGAGCTCAAACGCCATATTCGCGTACATCTTCCTACCTTCTTCTTTCTTCTTTTTCAATCCTTTCTTCGCGTGAGCTCAAGCCTAAATAAAAAATAGTTCACCAATATATAATCCCCAATAGCCAGGCATCCTCGATTAAATTACTTCTCAATGAAGAGGGTGATTTACTGCCGGTCAACATATATTCCGTCTCGTTACTTCCCTCTCCCGCTAAATCTATCTCTCCAGTCCTTTTTCACTTTGAATCGCCCCTTCTTCTTCTATCCTTGATTCAAATATTTTGTTTAAAGATCGGTCACTCCTAACAGTTTGAGAAATTAATGATGGATTTTAGATTTGGCTCAGCTTCTTGCAATATAAACCCACCACATTAAAAAAAAGTTTCGGACGCCGCTAATTTGCCATCAGCCACTACGACGTGCGGACATGGTGCTCTTCGGTCCCCTCGCTCTATTCCAGCTTCGGAGCCTCTAGAATAAAGAATCCTCCAGCCTTGAGAGCGGAATCGGACCCCCGACGAGCCCTTTCGGATCCCCTTACCGGGGGGATACTTGCCGCCTGTCTGGCAAGGCGGTTATCCGCACGGGGTGTCAGAATCAGCGAGAGCTCTTCGCTGTTCTGGCGATCACGGCGCCATTGAAACCCGGAAGTCCGTTTAGTTGGTTTTAAACTGCTCTATAATGTTATATGGGATCTGTTTTTATCTCTTTCTCTGTTTGCTTGTGTGTATATGCCTTCAAATCACCCATTGATTTACAGCCCCATGGATTATTTCCTTTTAATCTATTTGAAAACAACCTTGGCCCTGCAGTGAGAGAAGGGTAGAATATAAAAATAAGTAAACTCAAATAATTAGCAAATGGTTTTGATAATATATAAGCAACAATATAAATGCCTATGTTGAAGGGCACAAATTATTTCAGGAATGAACACTTATAAAACGTAATTCTTACAGTTAGAGATTACCAGAGATGTTGCATTATAGAACGTTATTATTTAAGGTCAGAGGTATTGCTTATAAGTTAATGGTTGGTAATTAAAGGACATGTGTTGCCTACAGTTAATGGCTGGTAATTATGGACAAAAATATTGTGTAAGGTATAAAAAATAATACCTTGGTAGCAGCTTGGTATACAGAGTTTGAGAGCCAATAAGGTACAGTGGGTTGAGTGTTGTACTACAACCCCGGAGACTAGGGTTCTATTCTCCACTTGGCCATGGAAGCCCATTGGGTGGCCTCCCAACTGAGGAAAGCCTGCGATAGGTTCACCTTACGGTTACCCTAAGTCAGAAACTACTTGAAGGCACACAGTGACAATACAGAGGTCTAAGAAATCTTTAAATACTTGACATTAAGTGTACAGTGGTTATATTAATCTACCTTTATGATAGGATGCAATTCTCTCTTGCCTTCAAAAAAATTATCATAGATTTGGAAATGAGGAGAGAAAAGGATAATTAAATGATATCTGAGACCGAAGAACTTCTTTTAGAAAGGAGACTTAGGCCATTTCTGCACAAGAGGGGAGGAGTGGTTCACTGTGTGTCAAGAGTGGTGTTTTTATACTCCGATTTGGAAACTGAATTCAGAAATTCAGAAACTGTGCTTTCCGTACCCCCCCATTTATATCATACTACTGCGGAGAATAACAGTTGCTGCATCCACAACAGCAAGTCCCTGGCCACTCCCATTCCCCTCCCTCACCCCACCGTGCCATTGCTGATTGGTCTGTTTTTTAAAACACGCACACACATTTTTGCACATTTCTGTGTTGCTACGTTTTTGTATAGGAATGTATGTTCATTGATATGTGGGGAAAAAAACAATTTTAACAGTCCATTACCAGATCCACTCTCTTCCCGCTGTATGTTTAACACAGGAAGACAGTAATGACAGCAGCCTGTCCTTTGATAGGCAAGAGAGAGAGGAACGGTAATGATGTAAGAGACAGCCTGGAAACGCCCATAGCCGGCCACTTCTGCAATGTGAATCGATGCTGCGCTTCTGCATGTAGGTGAAAACCGAAGCAGAACCGGCTTGGGAGATTTACATCGGAGTTTTCCTGGTTTTCACATACAGTGGTTTCACATCACAGTGAACCACAGTGAACCATTCTAGGAGCTGAAAACATGCAGAACCACAAGGAAAACTATGATGCTAAAACAGTACAATGTGCAGACTGTAGGATAAAAATTTGATGCTGCTACAATCTATCAACCTCGTGTGGAAATGGCCTTAAACAATGGGAGAGTTGTAGATTAGAGGAAAATGAAAGAAAGGGAAATGATAGATGTTTATTTTAAAAAAGTGGAGAATGTAAAACCAATTAAATTGAGCAGCATAAACTAAATTATTTAAAAAATTAACTTGATAAAATGATTCATTAAATTGTTATATCTTGAACTGTTTATACAAAAACCAAAGTTTAATTTTTATTAGTTTTTATTTTGAAAACTTATTTTTAATATTTTTTGTATTTGTTTAACATTGGTCTGAATGATTTGTTCTGAAATAAATCAAAGTAATTCATTAGACAGTATGGAAAAGAATCAGAAATACTGGGTTTATGTAAATTGATCTCTTCAATTGCATAATTTACATAAACCCACAATATGTGTTGTTTGAGATAGTAGGAATTTCATTAGCCATCAGTTGATTGTTTTCTGTGTAGTGCTTAGAATGTTAAGAGAAAATGGAATTTTTAAATATAAATGTGATAGAAACTCATACTAATAAGAAATAGGTTTTTAAAATTGTATTTGTTATTTTATTCATTTATATTCTGCCCTTTTTCCAATAGTGGGATTTAAGGTGACTTGCAACAAATTTGAAAACCATATAGATAAAAAATACACAAAATACAAAATAAAAAATACACAAAAATACACAAAAACTTCATATACATATGAAGTATGTACACTACATATACATTACTATAAAAGTTATTTTAAAAACCATTAAACAATTTATGAAGTTCAAAACACTGCATAACAGAGCACTGTACATCATTAAAATCTATCCCAGTCAGTTCCTAAAAGTTTAACGGTGTAAAAAAGTTTTTTTCCCCATTTTGCAGTAATAATTTTATTAAGTTTCACATAGAGTATACCTGACCCAACATATACACGTATAACATACACCCAGCTTCCTCACCCACAGATAAGAAATACCCGTTCTCTAAACCATAAAACATACTATAGGAAAAAGAACCCCAATAAGTATTCCCTGAAGAAGTTACAAGGAGAAGGTTACAAAGAGGAAGTTAATAAGTAAAAAAAGGACTGGAGAAAAAAGAGAGAAGAAGAAAGAAGATAAAAATAAGAGAAAAGGAAAAAAGATCTGCTGAGCAGCAAAAAAAGAGGAGAGACATTTTATCATTCCATTTACCCTCTATTCCCCCCTCCACACACTTCCTGCGTTTTCTGACTTCAGTTGTTTTAACCCAATCAAAGTAAATCCCTTCACTTTGAAAAAAAAAGGAAGCTTCCTTTATATATTTACTATACTCTGTAACTCAGAGTTTTAATTTACCTAAATTTCAAATCCTAGCTTAAATTCACTGCCTAGTCTGTTCTTCATGTAATATATATAAGATCCCCAAGTCTTTAAATATGTTTATATAGATTTACCCCTCAACCAACATGACAGTTTATTTATCTTTGCCAATTCCATCATTTTTCCTAACCATTCTTGTATTAAAGGGATGGATTTCTGTTGCCAGTATCTTGCAAATGTTATTCTTGCTGCTGTCATCATATAATTTAATAATATCCTATTTTCTCTTTCCCCTTTATCTTCATAATCTTAATGCTTAGAAGATTAGATAAAATTTTTGAATATAAATATGATAGAAGCTTACAAAGCACATTGTAAAGACTGTAGACATAGGATAAAACAGCGCTGCACATCATTAAATTCCACCCCAGTCAGTTTCTAAAAGCCTAATAGCATAAAAAAGTTTTAATTTGATGTCAAAAGGAGAGGAGGGATGAGCCATCCTGGCCTGTCTAGGAAGGAAGTTCTGCGGTCTGGGAGCAGCCACTGAGAAGGCCCTCTCCCTTGTTCCCACCAAAGAGCCTAGGAGGGTGGAGGGACAGAGAGAAGGGACTTTCCAGATGACTCTAGACCTCTAATGCACTCATAAAGGGAGATGCAACCCTTCAGATAGCCTGAAGTGACACCATATAGCGCTTTATAGCCTATAACTAGCATTTTGAATTGTGCCCAGAAATGGACCAACAGAAATAAATTAAAGCACCAATGTTTTTAAATGAAAATTCAAGAATATCAAGGAATAAGAAACAAAAGCAAAACAGAAAACGATAGTTACATTATGGTTTTTGACAGATGGTGGTACCTTTCTTGTATTTTTCTTTTACAAGAAAAAGGAAAATTATAGTATCTGTTGGTAGTTTTGCTGGTAGTTTTAGAAGATTTGTCTACATAGTTCTTTACATTCAAATGTATTTAATTCTCTGCTATATGATCTGGGGGAATACTTTGATAGCTGTTACACATGTTTCTGATATGTAGCTGATATGGAATATTGTGTAAAATAATACTGTGTAAAAATCATATTGCTTCATTTTTAGGTGATTTAAATTGTTCAGTTCATTTTCCTTCCTTGGGTATTTACTGCAGCTCTGTATACCAGGAATTCTGTGTTATGAATTCAACAGTTTTCTCTTTTTTCTTACTTTGTGAGCTGTGATCAGCATGAACTCTGTTGCCATCTTTCTGTTGTACTCTTTCTAGGTTGTCAGAGTGCCGGTGTTGGTGAGACATTTGTACTGTGCTGGGTAATTTTTTTTTTTTACAAATATTTTATTCCAAAATTGTACAACAACAGGACATGACCACAGTATATGAGTATATTGCTCTTGTTGATTATAATTTCTCTGGTATTTTGTATTATTTTGTATTGTGTATTATTGCTATTCTTGACAAATGCACTGGTGTACTATGCCATCTGTGTAACAGTTTTAAGGAACTATCCTCAAGGATCTTTTGAGTGAGTCAACCATAATTTATACTTTTTGTTCTGTTATTATCCTGATAGCATCTTCTCTTGTAATTTTCAATCCATCTGACATCTCTATTTCAGTAAAGTTTTGGATACTAATCTTTTATTGACCATATATTCCAATAGAATTTATCATCATGTTTGTAGTCATACTTTGTCTTATTCTTAGTAAGAAGATGTCTTGGAGAAAGAGATACCAATTTACTTGCATTCCTTGGAGTTTTCCTTTTCATTTCACCATAGTGAAAAGGTCTTAGAAAACCCTGTAAATTTACCCAACTCATCTTGTTTTGGTTTTGCATATTGTCATTCTCATCAAATTGAGTGAGATTAGGGTGCAGTTCAAGTAAAAGTAATGGGGATATTCCTAGAACTAATATTTTTTCATTTCTTCCAGATTTTCAATAAGCTCTATAGAAAGATGTTTCGTATCCTTTTATAACTGTATTTTTACAAAAAAAAAAAGTTTAATTAGCTTATTATTTCCATACATTCCTATAGCTTCTTTTAGGTTTTCTTCTAATATAAAAACAAGTATATGATTGTTTTGCTTCATAATATTTGTGAATGCTTTACTCACTCTATTCCACTTAATTTCTTTTGGTTCAGTTTCTTGACAGTCTTTCTTTCTTTTTTTTTTTATAAATGATGTTTTGTATATTTCTTTTGTCATTATGCCAAGTTTTTTTAATCATTTGCTATGGAAAACGTTGGAAACAAAGAATTTACTGCGAGGAACCTACATTTTGTAGCACTAACCCTATCTATAATAGTTAAATGTTATTAGGACCATATTTTAATAACTTTTTTTAATCTGCTTGATAGAAATTTAATTGCTGAAGCTTGGATTTGTGTGTGTGCTTTGTGCTTATGTGAAAATACTTTGTATACATTTGGGTTCGTGTAATATTTACATCTAGAACGGAAGGACAGGGAGATTTGTAAGAGGCTGGGTTTCGGTTGCCCACTCCCAACCTACCTAAAGTTGATGTGATGGGTAAACATTTAGAACTGTTTTTCATGTGTCACTTCCTATATAGATAGTTTTAAGAAAAGTTGTTCTGATTGTATCCTGCAGTATCCAGATGTGTTGTTTTTAAATGTTTATCTGGATACTTCATTATGTTAAAGTAACAGATGGTTGATTGTCCAAAATAGGCAGAGATCTTTATGGCTCATCCACCATATCTGGTATGAGTTTCTATTCCATTTAGTGCATTATTAGACCTGCTACCATAGTATCATAGTGTTCTTTCATGTGTATGTTATCTGTCAAGCATTCTCTCTTCCTATAAATGAAGGTCTTTCTCCAGCCCTTTAGAAAATTCATTATAAGGATTAAACTTTCTATCACATAATTAAACTATTGTTGTTTTACTCACAGTCCTAAGCCACCAGAATTTCCTATACAGTATGGCTGTAGTGGATTTAAGAATTCCTTTTGTTTTTTGCCAACAGTATTTGGTAGCTGTTGACATATTTATTAATAACCTGTTTTCCTTTGTATATTGGCCTTTTAGTAATTAATGGCATAGCTTGCAGAGTATGAATAGAATTGTCAACTGCAATACTAATTATGCACGTAACTTTCCACCAGAAATTCTGTATCTTTTTTTATTTTTTTAGCACAACACACACACATGTACACCTGAAATTTGTTTAGTGTCTAAACAGAAAGAATAAAGAAAACGTCAGTCAGTTCAATTACAGTTCAAGGAATGGCCAAACTTGGGTTCTGCGTAATTCCTGTTCTACCTGTTATAGTTAGGTAAACAATTATGTTAACAGAACACAATAATGTAAAAAGATCTATGCTGAACATGCAGTTCACACAATGGCTAACTAGTTTCCTATGGAAAGCGAAGCAGTAGGCCATGAGGAAAAAAAATTTTCCCCCTTTTGTTTTCCTTAGCAACTGATATACAACAGCATTTTGACTCTGATACTAGAGTAAATAGGGTAGCCATCCTGACTGGTATCACTCTCTGATGCCTCTAAGTTCCATGAATTTATCTGTTTCCCTTTTAAAGCATGTAGAAGCTGGCAACCATCACTACTTTGTGTTAGTGAGTTCCACAGTTTGTATGTTGGTCCAACTTAAATAAAAACATTATTGTCTGTAGGAATTTCAGTTTGCATTTTTTTCCCTTTCATATTCGCTGACTTGCATTTTGAGAAAATTTTCATTCTATGGGTCATTGTATTAGCCTTCTCTAGATTCCCAGTAGATTGTATCATCTCAGATTCTTACATGTTATGTTGCAGGGACATATTTTAAAACCTAACCACTAGGTTCATAATAGTAACTCCAGAAATCATGTTCTAGAGGATTTCCTAATTTACATATGTCTCAATCATGGACCCATTTTGTACCTGTAGATCAGTAAAATCTAGGAAGATTAGCTTGTTTCCAAGCCATTAGGTCAGGCACATACAGGTGTAATGGACCCAAACTGAAGCTGTAATTCTTGCTTTTGAGCTAATTATTACTGTAGGTTTAGAAGTAGTTTCCTATGGCATTAGCCCATATTAGGGAGGGATGGAGACTGGCTTTGTTAAGAGACAGACTCTTAAAAGCAGAATTTATGCAAAGAAATGTTTTGAACTCTAGTATATCTTGCAAAGATTTTTTTTTCATAATTAAAAGCTGTGCAAGCAACATTAAAGTTAAATGTTTGAAATTTTATTTGGTTTTTCTAAATATGTGTGTAGGTTTCTTAACTTATAATTAAGAAACACTTTCAGATAAAAAAGGTGTTGGGTTTTAACTCACCATCATCTTGGTAAAGAAGAAAGAGATCACAGACACTTGGGAGCTGCTGGTCACATGGGCTGCTGTATTAAATCCCATGCATTACCATAGTTGAGCAAAGGGAAAGCCTGAGAAACAGTATGCAATATTTTTGGGGGCATGCAGAAAGCACTATCCTGTCTAAAAAAATTAAACTGATAAAACAGCAAAAAGGAGACAGGAGCATAAAGCACACGCTTAATTGGACCAGTGCTTCCAATAGTTACAAACAGTTATAAAACTTCAAAGCATTTAAGAGAAGTTTCATATCACCTCACTTTCTCTCATTAAAAAAGGTTTAAAAGAAGGATTGCTGGAGCAGATAGGAGAGTATAGAGGGCTAGTGTATTTGTTAAATTCTGAGGGACACTAACTGACCTAATGAACTTGCCACAATCTACTTAAAGAATTCAGGTTCTTCTTCATGGTCTCTGTGACTCACACAAATGGGTTTCATGCCTGCACAGAAGCAGCATTCAGAACCCTCAGACCCTCCCTTTTTGGCCCTTTTGGCGGTTGCCCCCATCCCCCCATCCCCTAAATGGTTATAACCCCCCACCTCGTGTAATGGTCAGTTTGTTCTTATTCTCTGCATGTAGCGTATAGGAGCCTCTTCGCTAGTGTGAATGGGATTTTTCCCTATTTTCTGGCATTTTGGTCTGGTTGTTTTGGCTTTGGATCAGATCGGTTTTGGTTTATTCTTCGGGAATTTGTTTTTTTTGGCAAGTTGTATGGCAACGTTTTGACCTGTAGGGGGAAAATACCTGATAACGACAGACACTCGGGAGTGCCCCTTTGTTTAGGTGAGGGCCACAACGTGGGAGTTTGTCATCATTGTCAGCTATTTACTCTGCAAACTCGTCGAAATAGGGCTGCTCGGCTGAAAGCCCTTTGGGAGAATGTGCTGACTGCTTCAGAACTGCCCAAGCGGGCTGAATCTGCTCCCTTACCATCCAGTATGGCCCATTCTTCTGCTTCCTCCACTTCCCGATTGGAATGTATCAGTACAATCATTGAGACCGAGATCTCTTTTATGTCGAGGCCTCGAGATAGGCGTTGTCTGGTCATACTGATGATCGTTGAGACCATCCTTCTCCTCCACCTAGTACCGAACTGCCTAAGGAAGGAGAAGGATCAGAAGAGGAAAAAAAAGGAGGCTGTTTCGACAGAAGCTAAGAGGCAGAGGAGGAAGGAAAAGTTTAAGGCACATCTTTTATCTCTGCTGAGGAAGCCAACTCCTCAAGAGTCTGCCTAAAGGGGAAAGAGGGCCCCTCAACACCCGGGGCCCCCAGGAAGCTATACCTTCTGAGGAGATTGAGGAGGTGTGTATTGGCTCAGAGGGAGAGATACTGGAAACCTCCCCTCAAATTTCTGTTGGGTCTCCTTGGGCCCCGGAGTGCTGTCTCCTGCTGTAAGGTTTTGGGGAAAGAAGATCTTCAACCAAGTGATCCAGAATGCTTTGGCATACTCCGCCTTCACCCTCAGGGTCGGGCTTTTGAGACGATCGTTTGGTCAGCACTTCCTTATATCGGTATCGACTTTTATGGGGAAAAGATCTCCCTGTCAAATACCATGACGATATTTTGTATGATTCAAAGGATATCCCCCCTTTATATGGACGATTTGGGAGTGATATGAATGACATCATCGGTATTGAGATTTTCCCCTGATGATAGACCGTCATATCACTCGTCGCTCTCATTCTTTGTCAAAGACTCCTCCATGTCGGCGGGTGATAGCGTTTTCTGGCCACATGTCTAAGTCCACCAGGCGGGATCGAACCACTGTTGATAGGCATCAAGAACGCCTTCTAGAGGGAAGGAGGAAAAGAATCTATTTTATGGCCCCTTGAGGTCATCAGATCTGATCTCCATCGGTACCATCCTCAGTATCCTTGGCAGTGCCCATGGACTAGATATCAAGTCCAACTTTGTTTCCACCACCGAAAGAATTTTACCTACTGATGATGTGCGATCATTGTCGGATCTTGTTCTCTGAATGGCCAGATCCTTGAACTTACAAATTGAAGACCACATGGAAGATCTCAAAGACCTAATTTCCAAGATTTGCAGGATCGTGCTCTAGTACCATCTGTAATTGCACTGCTTCCGTATCTGTCGCAGACAGTGAAAAATCATGGTCAACACCATCTTCGGTACCGTCTACGTCTGAGAAACTGGAGTCTCTGTACCATCTTGTTGAGGCTGATGATGACGGGGGGGGCCCCAAACACCCTAAACCAAACTCTATTGTGGTGGATGCAGCCAGTCAAAGCAGTGGCGGGGACTTCATGCTGTTCCTGCTGATGTAAGGGGAAAAAATTGGATAATATTGGTAAGAAACCCTATTCAAATGCAGCCTTGTTGTTTAGGATTTCTAATTATGCTGCCTGCATGGTTGCATACCAACAATTCTTGTGGGTAGAATCAAACCCTGTCTGGAAATGTTTCCCTGTTTGAGAAGAAGACTGCTACTGCATTATATGGTGAGGTTTTATCGTCTGTCATCTCAACAAATCACACAGCTAAACACATCACAGATTATAGTAGTAAAGCTGTGGCAGGTGCCATACAAATTCGACAACATGCTTGGCTTCATTCATCTGGGTTGTCTCAGCAAGCCAAGATGATGATTGAAGACCTACCCTTTGATTCTCTAGGGTTGTTCAATGCTGGTACCAACAAAAAGCTGGAACATGCCCAGAAAATGCGGTCGACGGGAAGAAGTAAAATTCCCGGTGTCGATGTATAACGGCATTATTGGTACCATCAGTATTACCCTTTTTCAGAAGGAGAGCGTTGAGCCCAACTCCACCTCAACATAGACAGAGCACACCTCAACAACTCTCGACAAAGAAGTTTCCATCTGCAAAGTACAGGCAGCCTGGGGGTTTAAAAAATGACAGTCAGATCAGAGCAAACGTAGGGTTTTACAGCCAAAGTCCCAGACCTTTCTGACGGATACCAGCCACCAACAAGGACAACGCATCCCCTCGGGTTTTGAACTTGCATTCAGACAAGCATCTAAATCTCCATTCCAGACCACCCTTTGGAGACAGACTAAGCTACCATGCCGAGGTTTGGGGGAAAGATTCTTTGGGGCCTTGACATTTATAAAATATGGGGGACATTGTAGAATTCCATTGTTTACCACCGACAAGTCGAATTCGGGGGATTATGCCATCTCCAAAAAGCTTTAAGAGGAGATATCAACATTGCTCCAAAAAAAGGGGGAATAGAAAAAATCACCACAACTCAATTGAAAAGAAGCTTCTCTTTTGAGGTATTTTCTTGTGAAGAAAAAAAATGGAGGCCCCCGGCCCATATTGGAAACCCGAGAGGCATCAACTACTACATCTGATCAAAAAGGTTCAGAATGGTAACTTTGACTGCTATCCTGCCTCTCTTAAAAGGGGCAAATGGTTTCAACCTTAGATCTAAAGGATGCATATTTCCACATAGCCATAAGACCGGAGCACAGACGGTTCCTTGCCTTCATCGTCAGCAGGCAGGCTTATCATTTTCGCATCCTTTTCCCCTTTTGGGATAAGCACAGCTTGAAGGGTCTTCATGAAATGCATGTCCGCTGTCACAGCTTTCCTTCGTCAAAAAGGCATCATGGTGTTCCTGTACATAGAAGACTGGCTAATCCGGCATCTTCTCGAAAACTGCTATCCATGCATCTCAGGACCACTGTCTGTCTTCTTAAGGAAGTTAGGTTTAATGATAAACTACAAAAAGTCAGCCTTGGGACCGTAACAAAAAATCAAATACATTGGGTGGTATTGGACTCAAGACTGCAAAGAGCCTTTCTTCCACAGGACAGATGGGAAAAGATTCTGCGGTGTGTGACAAAGATGCAACAATTTTCAGAGTGTGAGCAAAGGCAGTTCAGGTTGTGCTAGGACTGATGGTGTCAACTATGCTTGTCACACCATATGCGAAATGAAAAGACTGCTGCAACAGTGGTTTATAGTTGGTTCAATCCTTTTGAAAACATCATCTCAAGTACCTGATGGTTTAAAGGAATATCCTCCGTTTAAACCCGAGAACGTGTTGAAGGGAATGCCATTCCTTCCTGACTGCCATCGCTGTCGGCGACAACAACGCGTAATGGAAGGCTGGGGTGTTCACCTTTGGGGCACTTACAATACGAGGTCGGTGGACTTCTCAGGAAAAAGGGAAAATCCATATCAACCTTTTGGAGTTTTTGGCAGTGCTGAAGGCACTGCGAGATTTTCAGCACTACCTGTGGGGGGAATAATTAAATCGTGACAGACAATACCACAGTGATGTACTGCATAAACAAACAAGGCAGGACTTGGTCGCATACGTTTCTGAACCTGTCAGTGCAACTATGGGAGTGGATTCTTCCTTCGGCGGTTCATCTGGCAGGAGACCAGAATGTCCTGGCAGACATGCTAGCAGGACACCATAGTCTTGCCACAAGTGGATGATCAACAAGGGCATTATCCAGGAAATGTTCGCAAAGTGGGGATTTTCCCCACATAGATCTCTTTTTTCATTGAGACTGAACAACCAATGCAAACTGTACTGCTCCCGACACTCGAAGAGGCATTGAACTCTGGGGGATGCCTTTCTATTCAGTTGGGGCGGGACCAAGGGTCTATGTGTTTCCACCCTTTCCCCCTTTATAACCAAGGTGATTCCAAAAATTCACCAAGACAGAGCGAGGGTGATTCTCGTAACACCATGGTGGCTGTGGCAGCCATGGTTTGCCAAATCTCCTTCAGTTATCGCAGAGGAGGTACCGTCTACTGTCGTGCAGACAAGATCTTCTCAGCATCCACAATGGTACCGTCTTTTTTCCCTCTCAACGTTCAAACACTGTGTTTGACCGCATGGAATCTGTTGCAATAGATAGCATGCCCGGTGTTGTGGGGCTTTCACATAAGCCCTCAACATTGAAGTCTTGCGCGTATAAAGGGGGTAAATTTTAAATTTCAAAAAGACAAGGTATTTCTCATACAGGTTGTGACAAAAAAACCCCTGTCTTGCCCTTTCTAGCAGAATTGTCGATTCCCGGGTTTGTCTTTATCCTCAGTGAAAAGTTATTTAACAGCAATTTCATGTAATTTTCAAAAACAGGGTAAGCCATCTTGTTTTTTGGACCCCCCCGATTAAGAGGTTTATCCAGGGCTGTAAACAGTTGGGCCCCTTTTCCCAAACCAACCACCTCTCCCAGGATGGAATCTGAATTTGGTGCTGAAACACTTGGCTGCTAGGCCCTTTGAGCTTGTGGCAACCTGTGAGTGCGACTGCTCGCATGGAAAACTGCCTTTTTGGTTGCAATAACATCTGCAAGGAAGGCTAGTGAACTATGTGCACTCAGGGTTGATTCTTTATTTGAGATTCCACAAAGATAAGGTGGTGTTAAACCGGACATTAAACGTTCTTCCGAAAGTGGTGTCATATTTCCATCTGAACCAAGATACAGTGTTACCAGCTTTCCCTGCAGAATCCAGGTTCAGACATGGAGAAAACTCTGCACTGTCTGGATGTCAGAAAGTCATTGGCGTTTTATGTTAAAAGCACTTCTTTAATTAGAAAGTCAAATAAATTGTTTGTTTGTTATTCAGTATCTAAACAGGGTAAAAACCGGTTTTCGCCTCAAAGGCTGTCTAAAAGGGTGGTTTCCACCATTAAGTTATCTTATGAGCTGGCAAAAAAAAACTCCCTGACTCTGTTTTAGTTCATTTCCCCAAGATCTATGGCAGCTTCTGCGGGTTTTTTTGCACAAAAGGGATCTCTTTCTGAGGTCTGCAAAGCAGCTACCTGGTCTCAATCTCGTACATTTATCAATCATTATAGAGTTGACAACCGTTCTAGGAATGATGCATGTTTTGGGAGAACTGTACTGTTTTCCTCTGTGAGATGAATGATACGATATTGTCTGTTTTGTCAATAAATGTTATTTATTATCTTACATCTTGGTGTTGAAAAAAAAAGAGAGATAAGGAAAACGGAAGGAAAGGTGGGAGCCAAAAGGGTTTCATGGGTTGTCCCCGCAGCATGACATACCCTCCATCCTTTTTGATCAGCTTGCTAGTCTCCCATTTGTGTGAGTCACAGAGACCACGAAGAAGAAGAACAGGTTGCTTACGTGTAACTGTGGTTTTTAAATGGTCAACTGTGAACTAGACAACCCCTCCCCCCCTCCCCTCATCTGTCCTGCTGTGTGGTGGTTTTGTTGCTGCCACACGTGGGGAACGGAACTGCCTGTTACACAAGGTGGAGGCTTATGAGGGGATGGTGGGGTGGGTCAACCGCCAAAATGCCAACGGTAGGCTCTACAAGGTTCCAAACGCTATTTCTGCTCAGGTGCAAAACCCATCTGTGTGAGTTCACAGATACCACTGAAGAACCACAGTTACAGATAAGCAACCTGTTCTTCTACATGTCATAGTGACTGTGAAGCACTGCATGACTGTCATCACATAAGTGACTAGAATTCTATGTAACTAGAATCATTCTGGTTACCGTTCCTGTTAAAGGTAATTATTTGTACCTGGATGGATCTCTGTTTTTCTGTTTGATGAGAGGGCATTAAGTGTTGGGTATTGGGAAAAAGATTTTGACCGGGGGCCTTTTTCTGAAAAACTTTCCCCCAAGCCTCAGCGTGATTGAGCAGTGCACAGGAGAACTTCTTTCTACAAACTAAGGCAGTCAAATATGCAAAATCTTGGAATAAAATTTTATAAAAGAAAAAATATGTAGCCCAGTTAAAACATTATATAAGACTGAAACCTCACCCTGTTAGCATTTAGAAATATATTATTACATCTTAACTTTCCTTTCCCCCCAAGAGCATCCCAACACATTTCTTATCCTTGCAACAACCCTGTGAGATAGCTTAGGCTAAGAGCTCAGTAAAGGTTTGCACTTGGGACTCTCAGTACTAAATAGAACAGATAAACTAGTGAAAAATGATATCATATAAAACATTGAAAGGATTGGTAGAATGTCTTCCTAAGTACAACAACAACAACAAAAGATTATTAGGCTTGTTTTATTTCATCATAAGTAGAAAAATATTCAGTGATGACATTAGACAATGCAACATTAGGAAGCAGCAAACTATCCATGCCCAAATATCTGAGTAACTATTTGCCATCCAGACTTAGGAGGTGATAGAGCAAAGGGATATCATTCTGAGCCCTAAAAGTTTCATGATCCGCAGAGTTCAGACACTGTGCCATGGTGAGAGGTTATGGAAGAGGATTGGTGTGTCAAGAGTTCATTCTAGAGGGTTGTCCCTTTTAAGATTTTCTGTTTCTATTTTTCAACAAGACCTAGAACCTGTTTTTTGGAATAAAATGTCAGTTCCCTGTTACCTGTCCAGGTTCCCAAAGATTTGTCACTCTTGTGTCCTTATTCCACATTCTTAACCTTCAAGTGGATATACAGTTCTGGCTCATTGGTTTTCTACTTTCCCTTCTTGTTTCCTCTGAACCTCACTGTGGGCTCGTTCTTACCAGGGCTAGACATTAATGAAGCCTAGGACTTAAACTGGAAGAGGAACCAATTTCTGAAGGCTAAGCATGGTATAGAGTGTTAATTCTGATTTTACAGAATACAAGTATGAATTATGAACTTTGATTTTCCTTTGTTTTCTAAATGAATTTAAATAATACTCTTGAGTAGTTCTAGAACTAGGCATATTTGCTATTGGATAAAAGTATTCTAGAAGAGATTATGGAGATAAAGACTTGTACATCACAGTAAAGGGCCTGGATAAATATATGGGACTGTACCTTAGTCCTTTCTAAAATGAACACAGTGGTGATATCAGTTATTTATCTGATGCCTCCTCATCTTTGTCTTGTTTGTTTTGTCTTATTTTTCTGAAAATGATAAACAAACAGCTTCAGCATCTATTTAGTAGTGCTTTCTGAAGTTAGGAGGAGAGGCTTCTGTAGTTGCCCTGTGTATTTCTTTAATGTCAGTCTTTCCCAAAAAGCTACAGAGGCAACTACTGAATGTGCTAGAGTTGTGCCTTATCCCTGTAAATTGGTGAAAAGTAAGCACAGTGGATCTAATTACCCTCCGGCAACAAGGTGGCACCTTCTAGATAACCTAGATAAGGACAAGTAGGAAAGGCCACAAAGGAACTGCTGCTCAATGTAGCCCTTCATACTTATCAGCCAAGAAAATGCTAAGTAAGTTTCACTAAAGACTAACTCTTAAACCTGAGAGCCTTGAGGAAACAATTGACTCATCACCCTATGCTCTGTAATGCCAGATCAACAGCATGGCAAGGATCCAGGAAGGAACTTGGAGAAGATTTTAGGTAGAAATCACCAAAGCCTAATCTAGTTCAGTAGCTGTGATCTCTAGTTGTAGAGAGACAGCTTTATCTGAAGTGGGGAAAAGAACCCCTTTGTAACTCTTTAGCCAACAGTTAGTGTTTTACAGAGAGTATCATGAACTTTATGAACCCTCTGGGCTACAATGAGAATCATCAAAGAGAAGCATGTAGAATTGATGTTCATTTCCATAACACAGTTGAAGGAAGCTGTGACCTTCCACTTGTTGAACTCCAGCTCCCATCAGCCTCAACCAGCATGACCAGTGATCGGAGATGTTGGAATCCACAAATCTACAAAAATGCAACAGCATTTTTCCACTCACATTGCCCAGAAACAAATATACAAAGGCATACTGCCTCTGGTAATAGAGGATGTATACATCCATCATGACTAGCCACATCCATTGTCCATTAATTTATCCAGTCCCCTTTTAAATCAGTCCTGGTTAGTAATCTGTGTGAAGTACTTCCTTTTATCTTCCCCCAATCTTCCACCATTTACCTGAAGACCTCTGGTTCTGATGTTATGAGAGAAACTTCTCTCTCTCTCTCTCTCCTTTCTCCACATCTTGCATAAAATTGTAGAGTTGGAAGGGATCCCAAGGGTACCGTATTTTCCGGCGTATAAGACGACTGGGCATATAAGACGACCCCAACTTTTCCAGTTAAAATATAGAGTTTGGGATATACTCGCCGTATAAGACTACCCCTCTTCCAACACACACCAAATAAAAAATAAAAAAACTTCAGATTTGATTTCAATATGGTAATTTTAATTCAAATGCTTATGACATGCAGGTTCTTAGCAGGAAAACTGTCAGTTATAAACATAAGGCTGTTTGTCATCAAACATGCAAACATAAAACAGTGCAAGTGGATTAAACTTTTCCTAATTCACTCTAAAGCTGAAAGGAAGGATAAGACAATAAACCCATGGGAGCTGCCATGCTGTTTGTTTTATAAGCTGTCAACCAAACTGGAACTGATGATGATAGGAGGAAGATAACAAACAATAGAGAGAGAGAGCAAGTGCTGGGCAAGTCCCTGGCGAGTTAGCAAGCTATAGTATTTTTACAGGTTTTGCTGGCATGACAGCTTCCCTTTAAAAGCTTTCAAAATCCTCCTGTTCGTCATCTGATGTCGTAAGTACATCAATGACATCTTGTGATACATTTGTAAGGCAGTCATCGTATGGATTGAATTCCATATCAGATGGTATGGTCTCAGCTTCGGCTTCCTCTTCATCTTGCCACAAGTAGTCATCCTCCATACCATCTAATGAATTTGATATGCCACACTTCTTGAAAGACTTGATTACTGTTTCTGCATCAATATTATTCCAGGCTTTTATGACAAACTTGCACAAAACATCCAACTGTGGAGCACGCATGTTTCCTCCTTTTGTGAATGACTTTTCACCGCTAACCATCCATTCATTCCACTGTTCTCGAATGCGATCTTTAAATGGCTTGTTTAGGCACACATCCAGTGGCTGTACCAACGATGTCAATCCTGCAGGAATAACTGCCGCGTCTGTGTTTAGTCTTGCAAGCCTTTGCTTGGTGCTGGGAGTTAAATGAGCCCTGAACATATCCCACACCAGTAGACTACGTTTTTGAATAAGTCCACCTGGTCGCCTGCTCCATACGTTATCAAGCCATAGCTTTACCCCTTCTTCATCCATCCAGCCTTTTTCATTCACATGTACAAAACAACCAACAGGGAACTTGAGTTTTGGCATTGTTTTTCTTTTAAAAGTAATCATTGGTCTCAGTTTGGCACCATCAGCTGTGCATCCTAGTACCACTGTAAAACTGGACTTCTCATGTCCTGTTGTTTTAAGTAAAATTGTTTTTTCACCTTTTCGATGGACAGTTTTATTTCCAACCATGTCAAAATTCATTGGAGTTTCATCCATATTTCCAATACTACTTAACGCATAGCCATGTTTAGTGCGCTGTTTTATTACGTATCGATGGAAACTATTTAGTTTGTTATCAAGATCTGCAGGTAATTTTTGGGCAATTTTCGTCTTTTGCCTCAGTACCATATTATGCCTTGCCATGAATCTAGTACACCAGGATACAGTGGCCTTAAATCTGTTGCTGTGATCTGGGTTAGATTTGGCCCACTGAAGTGCAAACAAACGTATTTGATTTCGTGTCACTACATAACCATTTTGGCGATGCTCATTCACCATGTCTGCTACATGTTTTTCGAGTTCTGGCCAATGTGGGGTGCCTCTTCTTAATGCACACTTACCCCTTGGCATACTCTTTAATGCTTTTTCATTCGCTTTCCAGTCCCGAACCATCTTCTCTGTTACTCCATATTGTCTTGCAGCAGCGCAGTTATTATGTTCCATGGCAAAGTTTACAACTTTAAGCTTGAAACTGGCTTCATATTTCTTTCTTCTTGCTGGTGGAGCCATGATGGGGTTTTGACTGTTGGACATTTGTATACTGTACTGTATGTACTGGTGCTACATTGTATGAACAGGTGATGATACTGGTGCTGTAGTGTATGTGGTACCCAGTATACAACAACCAACCAATCATGGCAATCGATGTACCTTACTGGCAGTTGGCTGGTTGTTGTATACAAAACCTGCTTGGACTGGTCAGCTCTCCCTGCCTGCCCAGCCCTCCCTGTCTCCAAGACTATCAAAGTGGTAGATCTCACACCTGAGGACTGCAGTGAATCTGAGAGGCAGAGAAGGAGGTATGGTAATAGGATACAAGGGCGGGCCAGATGGGTGAAAGAGGCGTGTTTCTCTGGGCACGGCGCTGCTCTATGGCCCTTTTCGCAGCGCTGGCTCCACCCCCCGTCCTCCTCCTCCTCCTCCTTCCCGGCGGTCCTCTGCCTAGCAACAGGAGCAACTCTGGCCAGCCTCCCTCCCTCCACGGCCGCTGATAGGCTGGCCCGATCCAGGAAACTCGGATGTCCAAGTCACCGTGAATGATGTGTGAGCCTTCGCCAGCACTCCGTTGTCTGGAGGGAGGGAAAGTGGAGCCAGCGCCTTGGAATGCCTCTTGGTGGGATTTAAAATATATGTGTGTATATATATATATATATTATTGCGCATCTGTCATTATGAATTCCTAAAATGAGCACATGGCAGCACAAGCCACTACTCTATGCCTGTCTCTGGGTGGTAGACCCCTAAGGGTCTGGGGAAAAACAAGCAGATCTTACAAAGCCTGACGTCTCTCCATCTGCTTTAGGCAATGTTAACCAACAGTCATTACCCTTCCGGCTACAGAAAGAGGTATTAAGTAAATGCAAATAGCTAGAAAGGTCAGACTTTCCAAACCAGCCGTGTTCCAGCTGAAACTCTACACGTTTATCTTACAAGAGCCCGGCCAAGGAGGAAGTGGTGGAGGAGCCAGAAAGGCCGCCCAGCTCCCATTCTTGGGGGGCGTGCCACTGAGAGCTCCTCCTCTCCTCCTCCCTTGCCGCCGTTGCTCTGGAGGAACCAGCAGCCAAGCACCGGGCTTGCATCCTTGCGAAAAGGGGAAGCCTTGCCAGCCCCGAGCACTTCCTGCCAGCCCCGCTGGACTTTTGAGCAAACTTGAGCCGCTCCCTCCCTCCCCCTTTTAATATCCCTCCTCCTCCTCCTTTCCTGGGAGGATGTCCTCTGGGCAGCGCTGGGAGGGAGCAGCGGCGGCAGCACCCTAGCCGAGCGAGCAAGTGAGCGAGCGAAGTTTCAGCGAGGCAGGCATAGCGCGGTGCCCCCTTTCCCTCCCTCCCCCGGGCCCCCCATTCTCCTCCGCCGGTGAGGGAGGGAGGGAGGGAGCGAGCGAGCGAGAGAGAGAGAGAGAGAGAGAGAGCGGCATCCCCCCACCCCTCGCCCTCCTCAGTTCTTGCCCGCTTTCCCCTCGTTGGCCTCCTCCGCCTCCGCTGGGGCTGGGAAGGAAACAAAATGCCTGCCTGAGCCACCGCAGCTGCTTCCACCAAGGTAAGCGGAGGAGGAGGAGAGGGAAGGGGGCAGCGCCCCGTGCCCGGCTCTTTAGGGCTGGGGGGCTGAAGGGCGGGTGCCCGGAGGGGAGGAGGGCGCCCGCCCTCACCCCCCACGCGCCCCGCCGGCCCGGAGGAAGCCCTCCTTTCCCCTCCTCTGCCAACTTGGCTGGACTCTCCCCACTTCCGCCCTCCCTCCCTCCCTCCCTCTCTCCCTCCCTCGCGTGCACGGTGGCGGCGGTTCTGGTGTATCCATATCGCGCCCCCGGCTTCCGCAGCACTCCCTGGCCTGGGAGCTGCAGACGGAGCTGGGGGCGGGAGCGGGGAGGCAGCGCGACCGGCGCTCGTGCGAGGGGGAAGAGCGGCTAGAGCAACAAGCCTCTCCCGAAACGTCACCGCTCCCCCCGATGCCGCATACAGCGGGGATGCGGCCGTCGCCATTTTTGAGCTCCCCCCACCATATGCGGCGACTGCAAAGACGACACCTGGCGTATAAGACGACCCTTGACTTTTGAGAAGATTTTCCTGGGTTAAAAAGTCGTCTTATACGCCGGAAAATACGGTAACTCTTGTCAGTGTAGGAATGCACAGCTGATGCATCATTGACAGATGGCCACCCAACTTCTGTTAAAAAAACTTCAAAGAAGAGACCACCTTCTGACACAGTCCGTTCTATATTTTTCATAATGTAATTTCCTTTTGTAATTGTTCATTTTTGTAGTTTGAATCAATTGGTACATCTCCTCTGGAGCAGCAGAAAACAAGTATGCTCTGTTTTTCATATGCCAGGTCTTCAGATATTTGAAGATGACTATCATATTACCTCTCAGTCTTCCCTTCTTCAAGGAAAATGTGCCCAACTCCCTCAACAGTTCCTCCCAGGGCTTGATATCCAGAACCTTAATTGTATACTCTATATGAATAATTGCAGAGCTTGAAAAAACAAATCAATTATTAATTTGCTTGCATAATTAATTAACCATCCCAGTGAGGGATAAATGTCACCACAGTCCGTATCTGTTTTAATGTAGGCCAAAATGTTGTGAGGACATTCACAACTAACAGATGGGTGGATATAGATTAAGTTGTCTGGGCTGATAGAAGGAGATAGAAAGAGGGGAAAACTCAATCGGTCATATGTCTTTATGTTGCTGGACTGTTCCCATGTAGTTTAGAGCAGGTGTATGGAGGGAAAAGAGGCTTAGCTCTAAGACATGCCCTGGGAAAAATGGATACTAAGACATGCCCTGGGAAAAATGGAGGGAGGAGAAAGGAAGAACAGTGTGTAGGGTGGGTAGGTTTGACATCATTTAAACTCCTGAGGCCTTTGCATCTGCTGGTTTGCCCCCTTTAAAAGCATATCGGGGCAGGCTAAATAAGAGAGAACTGGGGTAGGGGTGGTAGCAGGCCCTTTGGAGCAATCCATTTTTGAACGTGTATTTCAGGGCGGTTTTGATGTTATTTAGTCATTTCATATAACTACTTATGTCTGACCACTTTTTCCTTCTTTTGCAGTAGCAAGAACAACAGTTGCTGTTTCCAAATTATAACATAGGCAAACTGAATTTTTATGTCTTTATAGCTGGTATATTCTGTCTTAGGCAAAAAGAGGTACATCTCTGCAAAATATCTTCTGCAGAATGTCTTCAGAAACACTTTAATTGTATTAAATTTTTCTTCCTAATTAAAAAAAATGATCAATATGTTGAGAATGAGTTGCTTCTTGTGGTGGATGGGACTCGCAGTGGCTACCAGTCAGGATGGTTATAAGTCACCTCTGATATCAGAAGGAGTGTGTTGGTGTGTATGAGTTCCTGGGGAATGCATGGTAGAGCATATGCTCATGATCTGCGGGCAGGCTTCCCATGAGCAGATGCTTTGGCCTACAGATCTCCAAAGTTTTTGGCTGGGAATGGTAGGATTTGTAGTTCACCCTAGAGCAAATCAGATATGCAGTACCTTTTCTCTTGGGTCTGGTCAGTCCTAAGGTTGAACAGGAAAAAAAAAAGATAATTTCTGTAGTGGACTATGTCTTTGGCAGCAAAAACAAATGATGGAAAATCATAGTAGGGAAGATAGCATATTTTGTGACTTCAAAGATTTACTGTACCAAGCACTTTGATTGCTAGCCTCCCACCACCATACGGTCATATAGCTTACCCAGATGGTTTTGAACAGTATTGTGAAAGATTTTGTGCCAGATTTTACAAATTTTATTCCTGTTTTCTAGTTTTTTACTCCTTTGCTTAAAAAGATGCTTTGAATATCCAGCTCATTCACCTTTAACCTGTCACTAGAACAGTTCAATTTCAATTCTAATCGTTATTACTAGTGGAGATACCTGAATTTGAATCCTTGTGTGTCCATGAAAGCTCACAAGTTGACCTTGAGCTGGACACTATTTTTCAACTAATTTACAACCTAAGAATATCTGTAAGATATTTGTCAGAAGAACATGGGAGAAACGGTAGAGTTCCTGTTAGCATTATTGTTAATTCCTGTATTCTTTACTATTATTGATGTTGTTTATGTCCTCCAAGGAGTTCAGATTGGTATGCCTCTCAGATGAATATAATTCGACCTCTCCTTGCTTTCCAAGGGAGGTGTCAGAAATCTTTATCATCTTCAGTACTGTATATACTGTTGTGATGGATGATGCAGAACAAGCTCAAACTTAACCCATATAAAATAGTGCTTTTGTAGACTGGGGAGATATCCAATCTAGATAGTGGTGTGACATCACTTCTGGGTTACACTCTCCTGGAAGGAGAGAAGATTTGTTGCTTTCTGATGAGGCTTTTTGTGGTTGAGCAGCAGAGGGTAGGAGCACTTTTTGCCTACTTAGGGTGGTTTGGTAGCTACAGTCCTCTTAGCGCACTGGATCTGATCTTAGTTACCTGTTCACATACTATCCCCAATCTGTAAAGTGTTTTGTGTGGTGATGCTTCTGAGAAAAGCTGGAAAACTTAAAGTGATGCAAAATGTGGCTGACCAGATGCTGGTGAGGACTGAAGTTCTGACAGAAAGAAGTACATTGATTCTCTGCCACTTGATTACATGTTCATTTTAGGGCACTGGTTTATATATAAAGGATCGTCTCTACACCTGTTATTTTGCCCATACTTCAGTAGCTGTTTCAGATGCCCTGCTTGTGTGTCTACTGACAAGAATGATCAGGATGTTTAGCACAAGAGACAACCTTCTTGACACTGGTCCCACAGCTTTGGAACCTCCCCTTCTGATTGCCTTATTTATCCTGTCATTCCTTCCTTTGCTCTTTGTCTGAAAAGGGCTTTGAGAGCATTTAGCAAAATTATTAATTAGATTGTTTCTGTCTTCAGGCTTGGAGTCTAAAAATAGAACCCCAAAAGATAAGATCCTTCCATATTTGCAGGTTTGACCTTCGTGAATTGTTTCTGAAGTGCCCGTTTGCCTCCCCCCATTCCATGAACTTTTGCCTAGGTGCTCTGCCTTCCTTCTCTGCACCCTAGCAAAATGCAGGTGAATGGGAGGGGGAAGGGTTCGCACACGTGCAAGCCTTCCCCCCTCCATTTTCTTGCCTTTCGCCTAGGAGTGCGGAAAGAAGACAGGGTGCCTGGGCGACAGGCAAGGGAATAGTTGGGCGGAGGTGTTTCTCCTGCCTGTTTCCCTCACACACAGAAAGAAGGTGGGGTGCATGAGTGACAGGCAGGAGAATGGAAGGGGAGTGTTTCCTCCTCTCCATCTGCAGAGCCACCCCCTCCCATTTGCTTGCCTTTTGCTCAGGTGTGGAAAAGGAAAGCAAGGCAAAAAGCAAGGGAATGGGAGGGGGAACCCCACGAGGCATTGGGAGAGGGAGCATTTATTTGGGTGGATGATAGTTATTCACTTTTTTAAAAAAAAATTGTGAGAGTTCTGCACCTCAAACCCTCATGAAAGTTGAGTGGCTACTGTAAACTAAATCACTAAAAATTCTTACATATGTGCTTTCTAGTTGGGAAGAGTAAAGCAAGCTCCTACCAGTGTTTAATTTCTGATAAACATATGAGTCTAGTTGATCTTCTGCTTGCCGTGATGTTCTTCTTTATGAGGCTCTAAAAGGCGGATTCGGGGTGCAGTCTCCACCTCTGACCAATGGTAAACCCACAGGCTGCAATCTCAGGGCAAGGCCTTCAGTATGGAGCATTTTGGTGAACCTCCAAGACCTTTCTATGCATGGATTTGCGGCTGTCAGTGACTTAACCAAGTAGACCCCCCTTACCAGTAATGTATACCTTTCTAAGCTTGCCTAAATACCCTAAAGGTACCAGATACCTTCTGATTTTGAAAGTAGGGAGGGCCAGCTCTGGTCGGTACTTGGATGGAAGACTGTCAATGAATACCAGGTGCTGTAGGTTTTATTTCAGGGGAAGGAACTGGCAAAACCATCTCTGATTATTCCTTGCCTAAAAAAATCCTATGAAGTTCATGAGGTCACCATAAGTTGATGGGTGACTTGAAGGCAAACACATGCACAGTGCAACCAAGAATCTATAATTGACCCTCCACATTTGCATGTTTAACCTTCATGGATTTCATTATTTGCAAGTTTCTCCAGCCCCTGCCCCCCAATCAGGCACTTCTTTTCTGAAAGAACATTCCCCCTTGGTGGCTCTCATTAGGTTGCACAGCCCTTTAAAAGCCCATCACTCCTCCTCCTCCTCCACCAGCTGCTGTCTGGCCAGCTAAGAATGGCTCGTAGCCCAATTTCTCAGCATGCCAAACCCTCTACCAAAGCTGCCGTACACCCAAGCAAGGAAATGCGTGAGAGAAGGGAAGTATAGGGCCACCATGCTGACCCATTCCCTTTCCGTCTCCGTTCCCTGATCTGGTTTGGACCCTGGATGTCCATGCTCCACTGTGCCTCAGCCCCCTTCCCACAGGCACACAAACACATTTTGATACAGTTGGCCATCAGTAGGGTTGTTTCCAGGACCTCCTGTGGATATACCAAAAGTCATGGATGCTCAGGTCTCATTATGGACAGTGGTGTAGTAAGATGGCATCCCTTATATAAAATGCCAAAAACAAAGTTTGCTTTTTGAATTTTTTTTTTTTTGAGGGGGTGGTATTTTCAAGCCATTGTTGGTTGAATGCAGGATCCATGGATAGGGAGAGCTGACTGTATTTGTGATTTTTCCACTTTTGTGAGGGTCCAGTGCACTTAACCCTAGCAAATGCTATACCCAGCATGTTAAACATGCATAAATCTTGTGGCCACCAAAATGGAAATCATAAGAAAAGTGGAAGTTAGTGAAAGAAAAAGTAGTGGCTGAATGATTTTGGAAGAAGCCTTCAAGTTGTCTCTAGAAGTTTCAAAATACTTTTGTTGACTCATGGAAGGCTTACTTGATCTGACTGTCAGGTAATTTTTTCTCTGTTGATTCCTGTCCCCTCAGATTTGATTACCATCCCCTGTAGGTATAAACAAATGACTGCTATTTGCTCTAGTGGGAAAAAACGTTGCACCTATAAATGCTGTGATGATGACTGTCTACCACTGTCACCTGCCTTTTACTACATATAGTGATCCTACAAAATAATTATACAAGCAAGCTGTATTTTTGTAGGGATGGGCCAACCAAAGCCTCAAAGCTTCGAAGCCTCAAATCCTGGATAAGGATTCAAGATTTCTGCATCCGAATCCCTGTGCCAAAATAGGCAAACCAAATCTTTCAAATCCACCAGCTAAATAGATTGTTGGAGACCGGGACGCCTGAAACCCGGGGAGACCGGGACGCCTGAAACCCAGGGAGACCAGGATGCCTGAAAACCTGGGTGACTGCGATGCTTGAAAACCTGGGAGATCAGGATGCCTGAAAACCTGGGAGAACATATAGAATCATAGAAATGTAGAGTTGGAAGAGACCGCAAGGGCCATCCAGTCCAACCCCCTGCCATGCAGGAAAACCCTCAAAGCACTCCCAACAAGTGGCCATCCAGCCTCCGCTTAAAAACCTCCAGCGAAGGAGACTCCACCACACTCTGTGGCAGCACATTCCACTGCCGGACAGCCCTGACTGTCAGGAAATTCCTCCTGAGGTTCAGGCGGAATCTCCCCTCCTGCAGCTTGCATCCATTGCTCCTTGTCCTGGTCTCAAGAGCAGGAGAAAACAAGCCCACTCCCTCCTCGATATGACATCCCTTCAGATATTTAAACATGGCTATCATGTCCCCTCTCAACCTTCCCTTCTGCAGACTAAACATACCCAGCTCTCTAAGTCTGTCCTCATAGGGCATGGCTTCCAGGCCCCTCACCATTTTGGTTGCCCTCCTCTGGACCTGCTCCAGCTTATCCATATCCTTCTTGAATTGGGGTGCCCAGAACTGGACACAGTATTCAAGATGAGGTCTAACCAAAGCAGAATAAAGTGGTACCAATACCTCCCTCGATCTAGACACCATACTCCTATTGATGCAACCAAGAATTGCGTTGGCCTTCTTGGCTGCCGCATCACACTGCTGACTCATGTTCAGCTTGCGGTCTATGAAGACTCCTAGATCCCTTTCACACGTACTGTTAGCCAGCCACGTGTCCCCCATCCTATATTTCTGCATACCATTTTTTCTGCCTAAGTATAGGACCTTACATTTCTCTCTGTTGAAATTCATTTTGTTAGCCTTGGCCCAGCTCTCCAATCTGTCCAGGTCCTTTTGAATTTTGATCCTATCATCAGGCGTATTAGCAACCCCTCCCAATTTGGTGTCATCTGCAAATTTGATCAGCGTGCCCTCTATTCCTTCATCCAAGTCATTAATGAAGATATTGAACAGCACCGGGCTCAGGACAGAACCCTGTGGCACCCCGCTAGTCACTTCTCTCCAGAATGAGAATCTGCCATTGGTGACCACCCTTTGGGTACGGTCAGTCAACCAGTTACAAATCCACTTGACAGTAGCCCTGTCCAGCCCACATCTTACTAGCTTCTTTGCAAGAATGTCATGGGGAACTTTGTCAAAGGCCTTACTGAAATCAAGATATACTATGTCCACAGCATTCCCTTCATTTATCAAGCAAGTAACTCTATCATAAAAAGAGATAAGATTAGTCTGGCATGACCTATTTTTGAGAAATCCATGTTGACTTTTCGTAATTACGGCATTGTTTTCTAAGTAATTAGAAACTGACTGTTTGATGATCCGCTCCAGGATCTTTCCAGGTACTGATGTCAGGCTGACTGGGCGATAATTATTTGGGTCCTCTTTTTTCCCTTCTTGAAGATGTGGACAACATTTGCCCTCCTCCAGTCTGCCGGAACTTCTCCTGTCCGCCAAGAGTTTTCAAAGATTATAGCAAGAGGTTCCGCAATGACCTCTGCTAGTTCTTTTAAAATCCTAGGATGCAATTCATCTGGCCCTGGAGACTTGAATTCATCCAGTGTGGCCAGGTATTCCTGTACTACCTCTCTACCTATTCTGTGCTGCATTTCCCCCACTTCCTCACCTGCTCCCCAACCGCCAGGTTGAGTGTTTTTATCCTTTTGGGAAAAAACTGAGGCGAAGAAAGTGTTGAGGAGTTCTGCCTTTTTTCTTCCTCCTGTTATTAATTCACCATCTTCCTTGCGCAGTGACCCTATCGTCTCCTTCTTTTTCCTTTTGCTGCGGACGTATTTAAAAAAGCCCTTTTTATTGTTTTTAATGTCTCTGGCCAGCCTAAGTTCATTCTGTGCTTTAGCCTTTCTGACCTTCTCCCTACATCTCCTGGCTACTTGCTTATAATCTTCTTTGGTGATTTCCCCCTTCTTCCATTTCCTGTACATATTTTTCTTAACACTTAGCTCAGCTGAGAGCTCTTTAGTCAACCATTCCGGTTTGTTCAGATGCCTTCCATTTTTCCTCCTTAATGGCACAGTTTTAGCCTGTGCCTTCAGTACCTCCCTTTTAAAGAACTCCCATGCATCCTGAACTCCTTTCTCATTGACTATTCTTGACCACGGGATTTCAGCCAGCAGCTCCTTCAGTTTACAGAAGTCTGCTTTTTTAAAATCTAAGGTGAATACCTGGCTACACTTGTCTTCTGTTCCCCACTGAATGCCAAATTCTAATAGGGCATGGTCACTCTCTCCTAAAGATCCAACCAGTTCTACGTCATTAACAAGGTCTTCCCTGTTGGTCAGGATCAGATCCAGAATATTTGATCCCCTTGTCGCCTCTTCCACCTTCTGGACCATGAAATTGTCTGCAAGACAAGCAAGAAACTTGCTGGACCTTGCCGCCTGTGCAGAGTTTGACTGCCAACATATATCCGGGTAATTGAAATCTCCCATTATTACTGTATCTCTCCTTTTTGAATGTGCAGTCATTTTGTCTGGGAAAGCGCCATCGAGGTCCTCAGTCTGGCTTGGAGGTCTGTAGTAAACCCCCACTATAATATCCCTATTGTTTCTCGCTCCCTTAATTCTTACCCAGATGCTCTCGACCTGGCTTCCGGTGTTCAAGTCATGGATCTCTTCACAGGTGAAAACATCCTTGACATATAAGGCTACTCCTCCTCCTTTCTTATTTGGTCTATTTCTACAAAATAGGCTATACCCCTCTATTCCTACATTCCAATCGTGAGACTCATCCCACCAGGTCTCAGTGATGCCTATCAAATCATATTTATTTTGTTGTACTAGGAGTTCAAATTCATCTTGTTTGTTTCCCATACTCCGTGCATTAGTGTAGAGACACTAATGCATATATACAAGGGAAGACAGTAAGTAGGTGATGTTTTCCCTTGGAGTAATAATGGCCTTTGCTAACAATTTCAGAAATTACAGCTGGGCTTGTATTCTAAGATATTTAAATTGAACATTTCATATTGAAGTTCAGTACTTGACTGGAAGCTACAGGCTTGAGATTTCAGGAACAGCTGAAACATTCCTTTGCATAGCTCCCTTGCAAACCTCTTTCCGACACAATTCTGGGGTTTGGAGTTTTACAAGGGGTCACAAACCCCAGGATGCCAGAAGGAGTTACACAAAGAAAAGCCAGTTTTGACCTGGATTGTCTGTCTACTATAGTATTTGGCCCTGTTTACACAGGCAGGAAAATGTGGGATTAATCCACATTTTCCTGCCTGTGTAGAAAGGGCCTTCATGTCATTTTCCAATCTGAGGAGATCCTGAAGCAAAACTGTGACAGTTGTCTTGGCCAGATTTCTTCAGAGGGAAGTTTGCCTTTGCCTAGGCTTTTACTAAGGCTGAGAGAGTGTATCTTGCCCAGGATTATTCTTCTTTCCCTTGCTTTTTAAACTCTTTTTAAAAAAAGGACTTGAAAGATTTGAGATTCGTGGATTCCCAGAACCTTCTAGAGATTCGGATCCAGGTTTAGATTTGGAAAATTCTGGATTTGTCCCATCCCTAATTTTTGACTTAGAGCCCCATTAACAAAGGGTTAATTTAACCATTTAGGAAACAGAGTTATGTTAAGATCAGGACAGAGACCCTCTGCCAGTAAGGTACTCTGGGAGTTAGAAGAATGTGAAAAGTTTTGAACTGAAAGATTTTGAAAAGGAGAGCATCTGAAGGTACGAGGGAAAGCACACGGGAGGCTGAGGAGGAGTGTTGATGTTTCCTCTTTAGGATTATGACTCAGGCTTAGTGCAGCTTGGGATTTCTCCTATCTATGGTGTTAGGGTGTCAACCAGCACTGTTGATGTGTTGTACATGAGCAGTGAGGACTGTCTGGGTAAAGGCACTAGGGATTTTGGTTGTAGTCACTGGCTAGTTGCTTGTTTCAAGTGTTCTCGTGCTAGTTTTTGGAACTGTAATTTTTAAACTTATATTTCAAGTATTATCCAAGCTACATGATGACTTACTAGGCTGATGTAATTGTTTTACTTAGAATGAAAACTTCCTTTCAGTATTATTTCATTAATCCTCTCTGGTGCTTTGCCCATTCAGACATGCAAGCATCATTTTCCTCAGGTAGAATAAAGAGAAATCTTAAGTTATTGTTGTTTCCTCAATGGAGCAAATGGAAGGAGGAAGCAAGAACAAATCTCGACTGGGTATCCCCTTCCATCTGCTGGTGAGAAGTTGTCCAAAAATGGAGATGTGGTAGTAGTGGTGCCATGGCTCAAGTGAGCTTGTCAGTAGGAGCTGGAGGCTCATGTCAGCTGGATCCTCCTCCCCTTATTTAGAAGGTTAGGTGAGGATCAATGTAAGGCAGGACTACTTTTCCTTTGAATACAGAATCTTCACCCAACCATCTCCTTTCCACTAATGGAGCCCTCATGAGAGGCAGAAAGCATTTTTTTTTCTTGCTGCGTGCCCAGAGATTAATCATACAGTATTGCAGGCATGGCTGCTTAAGTGTCCTTGCAATATGAAAGTCTCTTCCCTTGCCCTCTTCATAATGGCAGGTGTTTTGCAAGTGGATTGTAAATGCTAAACTTTTACAATCATAAAACAGGAAACATAAAGCTAAAATGAATATTTTACTCATATTCTTAACATAGCTTATATGCCAAGCTGAAAGCTGTTTACTGCATACACGGTAATTTGGATTGAGTAGCCATTGCTGTTGGTGTGGTCTCAGGAAATGCAGTGCTGTGATGCTGCTGCTTCCTATACTTACTTTCTCATAAGTCAGAATTTTGCCATGAATATCCTAAGGGGGGTGCTGGCTTGCCATCATGTAATGGGTTAATGAAGAGTGAAAATGAGCACAGGCATTCTGCTCAGAAAAATGTAAATGCACTGCCTGCAGCTGTACAGCTTTATGTAGGCACCTGTGGGTTTCAGTGTGTTTAATGCACAGACTGCAGTATGAGACTAGCACTGACATTTGCTGACTCCAGTATCCTCCCTTCCTTGCTGCTCTGCCAGCTTCTGCGCCATCCGAAAGAAAGGCAAAATGGTGCAGCGTGTTTGAGGCTTCCTTAGGAAACAATAACCTTCAGCATGATGCAGAGGTACGTTTTCATAGTGTTTAGTTACACAGAGAGTTGGAAAGCAAGATGTATTGCTTTAGAAAAATTATTCTAATTCTGCTACCTTTATTGCATTCTGTATTTAGTGGCAAATACTTGAGTATTGTAGGTAAAAGATATTTGTACAGTATTGTTAGTGGAGCTAAACTGACTATATTAGTACATGTATGAATGTGTATTATACTTGCGTAGCATTTTTAAACAGCTGAAAGCATTTTCTTTCTTGTACTAAGCTGTGTTTGGTAGATATTACAATGAACTCATTTCAGTCACAATTATTTTTTTTGTGGGAAGGGCATATAGGAGGGAGAGTCTTAATTTTATAATAGCATACATTCGTGAAAGATTCCTGGTTGAGATCTGGCACAAAGGAAAAATTATTGGAGAATGAATGCTATAGCAGCTGATCTTTTTTTGATGAATGCAGTACTCTGTTAGATTTGCATTGAGAATGGTCAGCATTTAAAAATAGATTATTTCATTGGCACTTGTTCAAATTGATCATGTTTGACATGAGGGAAGGTAGATATAAAAACACTGTGGAAAGCTGAAAGAGACAAACATATAACCATTTATTTTTGGTTTTTACTTTATAAAATGTATTGTTAACATTGAATTTAAAATAGCTTTAGTACTGGTACTTTCAACAATATGTTGTAAGGTAAATATTAAGATACAACGTGGAAGCATTTCAGTAAAATCTGATAGGAAATTATATCTTATTAAGATGACTTTATTTGGAAGTTTTAAGCTCAGTTTTGTTTGTTTTTGAGTTATCTACTTTAACAAGACCTCACTAGCTTTGGTCATTAGAGGCTGATGGTTAGGAAGTACAATAAAAAGGTCAGACCAACTGGCCACAGGTGGTGTTTCCTCCTTCTTTTCCCCCCTTTTTAGCTCCCTAGACTGTGGTATTGTAAGTTTATGATCCAACTCTGCACACCTGAAAGGGGGTGAGAAATGTTTTAAGCAATGCTGCATTCTTAGTGGAGGGGAGGGAATAGGATTGCAGACTACTGTACTTTGATTGTAATAGGTAGAAATCTTTTTCTTAAAAGAATTACAGCTATCTGTGTACCTTAAGAAAAATATCATATTCATAGTATTCCTTCTTGACTTCTTATTATTGGAGGCTTTGAAATGATGATTTTGTGAAATGAGCCAACATTATGATCCCATTGGTAGAATAAAATGTAACTCTGCAGAAGGTGGAAATTTGATTTTTGAAGGAGGAGATTTTGATTGTTATTAATGGCTAGCTGTGGGATTTTTGCTCTTGAAATTTCCTTAATGTTCTTTTTTTTTTTAAAAAAAAAATCCAACTCAGTATGCAAAAATTCAACCATTGTGAAATTTTATCATTGCAGAGGTATGCATACACACAGAATTTAATACAGTTCTGTATATTAACAAATATAGTTTGTCTGGATTTCACATATATTGAACATATGCAGTGTTTCATCTTCAGTGAATGATTTACATAAGCTTCTCTCTTCCCTTATATTAAAGTCACATGTGGCTGCTCCTGCTGACAGAGTTGTCACTAATGTGATACAACTGTAATGAGCTTTGGAACAATATTACTGCTTGTAGACAATACATATTTTACCCAGGTTCCCTATTTTTGCTGTAATTAACTAAGGGTCCATCATGTGTTAACTTCTGGACATCTTCATGATTCTTAGATGTTACATAATGTTGATGGAGGGTTGCAGATGAAACAGAATAATATGATTGGTTCCATTATAGCTACAATATCAGTGCAAGCATTCTACCTGTTTGCTTCAACGTCACCTTCGGCATGTTGGTGAGAAATAAGCATTTATGTCAGATCTTTATAAAGTAAAAAAATAAAGGTGAATTGCAGTGGCAGCCATTATGAGCTCTTTTACATCTAGAGTGAATCCAGAGGTAATATGTTCTTTGTTCTGTAGTGCTTGTATCTTATATATTTTTCTGTTGTACCGTTTGGGATCGATTTTCTACTAGACAAATTAGAGCATTATGTTTTACATGAAAACCAATGTAATTAGGGTGTCTTGTTTATTAAATGTGAAATGTAAAATTTATATTCGGCACAGATTTACTGAAGAGAAACACACATCATTAGTTTCAAAATTGTTTGAATTTATCGTCTTAAAAGTGTGAATTCAAATATCAGTAATACCTTGTAATTGCATTCCTGCAGCAGGCTGTTACAATCTAAGCAGATGGAGAATTGCCTTACTTTGACTGCTTATTAGGTTGGAATAGTATACTGGCCTTGACATATTTATTACCTAAGACGTTGCCGAATATAGTGAATATACCTATTTCTTTAGTAGATGCATGACTGTTTGCTTTAAAACGTTTAAAAAGTTAGATGTATTTTAAAGCTGTATTTTAAAGCTTTATACAGCTAAAACATTCTGTTTTGAGACCACAGAATTTGGAACAAGTCTTTGGTTATATCCTAATGGCTTCGGTATGTGCATGGAGAGGCAAATAAATGCGTATATCTTGTGATACAGAATAAATTCATGAATGTAAAATACTTGTATATTGTTTTAGTGTTTATCTCTCAAAATAATGTAATGTGCTAATAGAGAGATGGAATGGAGACATCTGTTTGCTAGTCTTTCATACTCAAAACAAAATGGCTGGTTACTCATATTGCTGCAAACTGCAGATGAAAAACTGGCTGCAATTAAAATATCTTTTCAGGGAAAGGGAAACACACAAAATATAATTTTGACCTCATGTTTGGTGCTGGTTGTTTGCAGTTGTTAAAATAGTAGTTACTTTATTAGAGAAAACGGGCAAACAAATAATCAGAGTTATAATTTTTAAATAAAAGTTCTACATACAAAATAAATATTTTTAAGCTATGCTAAAAGTATTGCCTGTTCTGGAGCAATAGATATTTCTATTTAAAGTAAAATGCCATTTAATTGATGCATGCATGCATAGTAGCTCTAGTGATAGACGATTGAAGGAAAGGTTCAGGTTTCCAAATTCTTGTGGTTTCAAATATTATCTTGGAAGGAAAAAAAAAGGCCTTTTCATGTATATTCACAGTATTTTAGGGGCGTAATTTGTATGGGTTTCATGCAGCAGAGATATGTCCAAGCAAATAATTCCCAAGTATCAAGGGTAAAATGAATGTTCTTTGAGTGTTTGAATATTTTTGCTGGATGGGCAGTTTGAGACACAACTATTCAAAGAATTTCCAATTGATTATTAATTGAGCATAGATCCTCTCATATGATTGAATTCACTTCTCTGAGCAAATGTCATGCCTAACAGCCTCATAACACATATGTAACCATATGTAGCATTCTGTATCTAATTCAGTACAGCTATTTTCAGGAATGGCAGTGTGTTCATAAGATTCTGTAGCTTCTGGGACTCTGTTTCAACAGTTGACTGAAATTATTATTTTTCCTAACATTTATTTAGTCATCTGAAATGCATTTGTTATCTGATTTAATTTACACATTTTTTTGTGTAAATTGTGAGGCTGTGGCTCAGTGGTAGTTGACATACTTTGCTTGCAGAAGGCCACAGATCTAAAAACATTGTGGGGGATAGCAGGTAGGAGAAAGACCACAATGTGCTAGCTTTACCCCCTACCTCCTGGGGGGAAGTAGAGACAAAATACCTCCTTCTTAAAGGTATCTCCTAATGTTGTCTGAAAAGAAGGCTGTAAATGTTATAATAATAAAGAAATGAAATAAATGGACTGCAGACTGAGGAGTGGTTAGACAAGACACGGGGGGATGAAGGTCCAGTGCAATACACAGACTCTTGAACAATCATCAGAAGTCTCTGGGATGCAGAGTCACTTCAGTTGGAGCAGGCAGCTCATTGGATGGAGAGCAAGACTGTCTCATTGGCTTCTTTACATTTAACTGGTCTCATATTACTGTGTGAAGTAGGGATACATTCTAGGATACTCTCTGTCATTTTAGAGGACTTTAACACATCTTTGATGTTTGCACAGGCTGGTGGCACAAGCCACACCAAAAGGCAACATGTTCTCTGCTGCTTTCCATTTCATTTGACAGTTCTGTGTAAAGTGAGATGCACCTCAGAATACAGTGTGTATTTGTGGGAGTGGGGAGGAAGGCATTACTTGGTTATGCATGAATGAGAGATGCAGTGTGCATGCATGAGTGAAATGGGATGTTATGTATGAGCTATGTTAATGTGTGTGTGTGTGTGTGTGTGAGAGAGAGAGAGAGAGAGAGAGAGAGAGAGAGATGCGGGTTGATTCTCATTAGTGAAACAAGTAAGAAGCAGTGTTAGTATAATTCCCTTCTATATGTATCTTTCCACTTCTAATACATTCCATTGCTCTCAACAAGATGAGAATATTAGGGATGGAGTACCCAAACAGTCTCCTTGGCTTTCCTGTTAGAGATCAGTGGAAGAGGAAAAGTATGGGAGCTTGCATCTTAAATTGTAAGCAATCGTTGTTCATAGAGCCAAACCTGCAGTGAAGCAGACTGAGTCAGCTAACTCACCTAACAGAATCATGGGAAGTAAAAAGCAACTGTAAGGTATTGGAAGGTAGAGCTGTGTAGATACTGTATGACCTGCTCCCTAAGCTAGACTGCTGACCTCAGTTGCCTTTAGGTTTGGTGATGTATGTTTTTGTAGAACTAAAATTCAAGTTAAATTTGTTTGGCTTCTGTACTGAGAATGGAAGGGTTCATAATCTTGTGTTCCAGCATAGGCAGCAAAATATCTAAGGCCAACCCTGGTGGTATCCAAGTTGAGGCAGATACCTTAAGCTATAACTTCCATGCTTTGTTGTGACAAGTGCATTTGTAAGTACTTTAACTGTTCTTTTAGATGAATGCAGTTTTTTAAATCCCAGAAATAAGATTTGATTTGCCTAGAAGGTATTGTATTCCATCTGCCAGTTTTTCTGACTCGATATAGTGAGCTTATGATTCCATAACAGCTCCCTAGGATAGCATACATAGATATCAGCCTGGTTACGTGAGAAAGCCATGGTTTAATAAGACCAAACTGTGCACTGGATTTAGTCTGATGGTTTGAAAAAGTGTAGGCATTATTTTGGCCTTTTGTTAATAAAGATTTTTCACTGGACTAATTATTTCAAACTGACATCATGTCATGTATTTAGCTAATTAAGCTGAGTTTCGTAATAAAATAATATTTCAGACTGGTAAGATAATTTTGTCAAAAAGATAATGGTTTAAATACAGTTTTGGACATTTGAAGTTCTCACTAAGAATTTCTGGTTATTCATGTTAGGTAAGTAAAATTGATCTTAATAATGGTGTACACTACACAAAGGACAACTATCAAGAATGCATCTTTAAAATAATAGCAAGTTAAACTTAACATTAGAAATTTTGCTGGCCTTTATATCTGCTTGTAATAGGGAGATAACGCAGGCAATCAGTAGGATTGTCCATGGACATGTTACCTTAAATGATTGAATTTATTCAGCTCCTGGTGTATCTGAGCAGTGAACCAACTGGGAACTAGCTACAGTTCAACTGGCAGAAGGTTTGCAGTCCGTTGGCAGATTAAATAGTGGTATATAGTTTGTATACTCTCAAATGCTCCAGCTATAAATCTTTCCTTTGTATGTATAACTCATGTGGAATTCTCTTTATTATTGATTCTTGTGTTCTGTGAACTTTCTTTGTTCCAACACTGAATTGCTAGGGCTTGTTATCTTATTGATGTGGTCGCTTATCCTAGGAGGGAGTGGCTGGGAGTGGTAAGATAGTTGTTGTGGTGATGCTGTCTCAATGCATCCCATTCCTTTTCTGCATCCTGTTCTTTTTCTGCTCACTGCATCCCGTTCCTTTTCTGTCTGTCCATCAGTGATTTCACAGTGCCTTGCTAACTTGCAGAAACAGCGTCGTATCACTACTGGAGGGTTCATCATTTTCCAGGGAATATGTATATATATGAAACTTTCTAAGAAAAAAAAAGACTCCATGAATGGATTGTCTGTGGTTTTATACAAATGTTAGACCTCAGATTAATGCAGAAGTGGGAAGCTGTTGGCCTTCAGAGCTTGTGGGATTGTGTGTGTATATGTCTTCAAGTGCAGGCCCCGTAATTCCTGACCATTCTCTATTCTAGTTTGTGTTAGGTGGGAGAGTGAATATATAAACACAGCAGAACAAAGCCATGAAATTAGAGGTGGTGGGATTAGATTAATTGATGAGATACTCAGCAAACAAAGGAGGAGGATTAGCCTGGAGAGCTCACTGGCCAGAAGAAAGGGCTACTTACAACTCAAATGCTTTTATCATGACATGTGCTTGCTTTGAGAGCAGTTCCACAAGTGGCAATTAATTATTTTGGGAACAGTTTCATTTCCTCATTTGCATTAAAAATTTATTTTCACTTCTGTGTAATAGGGATATGACATGGGATATGTCTTATCCTGGAACTGGATATAGTTCCAGCCTTCTCCAAGAGTTCTTTCAGTGCCAAAAATTGGCACACATTAATGCTGTTACATAAGCTTTGTTGGTGGTAAATGATGCAGCATTTGGTACAAAGCAGAAGAACTTTCCAGGTCTTTTGTTGATTGTGTCCTGCACCCCCTCACAGCCAATAGTAACATTGGGTCTACAAACCAGTTCTGCACAGACTATCCCTTGGCCCACAATCAAAACCAGACTCTATTGCTGGAATACATAGGGAGCCCTGGACTGGGCTGCATATCCACAAGGTGAGGCCCCTAGAAGATTAATTTTCAAGCATTATATAGTTCAGAATCAAACAACAAAAAAGTGCACAAGCAAGAACCATCTACCCCCATAGCTATGAGAACTGTGTAATTTCTTCTCCCAGTTGGTTCTGACCCTTCATATTTTTTCTGAGCCTCAAACTGCAAAGCAATTTGAAAACAGTATCCAACAAAGTCACCAGTACAAGAGAACTCATTCATGTCATTGGACAGCTGTTAACATTTAGCCATGAGGCTAATAAGGACTTCAATTCCATCTACCTGTTGGCAGAGTCTCAGTTCACTGCAGGAAGGCAGTTTGCAATAGTCCCACTGTTATAAGCACAACTATTAGCTTCTTCAACAGTAACAATATCTTGAATAGACTAAGATAACTGAATTAAAAACATACACCCTTAGCATATTTGTTTGCTATTGCATTCAAAGCACATATTGCAGTGATCTAAAACATTTGAGTGGGTCCCCGGGCTACAAGTAGTCAGTACTAGAAAATGATTCTAGCTCCAGGGAACAGGAAGTTTGGATTGCTATATTTGCTTACGCATCTCTTGAATCTTAATACTGGAACATAGAGCAGGTTATAAAAATTAAAGCAAGTGCAGTTAAATGCACTAACTAGTTTATGGATAAAAACTTCTAAAAATTACTGAGTTACAGTTGAGCTACCCATCAAATTAAAACCATTTAAAACAGAGATCCATTAAAAAAAACATAAAAATAATAAAAAAAGCGCACTATTAAAAGCCCTAGCAGTCAGTTCCTAAAAGCCTGTCAGTATTGTGCTCCCTCCCTGGCCGTTTTGTGCTTTGGTGTCTGAGGTGGCTCATGTGACATTCCTGTGGCCCTAAAGGCAGTGGGTAGGTTGTTCAGTTGTATTTAAAAAACAAACAAAGCTATTCACTCAAGTATTTTCAGTAGTTGTTGTCCCATATGCAATTTAACTTTTTGTGAAAAGGTGTTAAGAGTGACTGATGGTATTTCAACTCCAGGTCATTTTGATTGGAATTGATGCTTTTCAGTGTATTTTCTGGTCTACTTTAGAATGAAAATTACCTTGGTCACCTCATACAAGGAGGACTGTAAATTTTAGCCATTTACCATGTACAGTTTTTTTCTTATGTAAAACCAAAATCAAACCAAATCAAAAAGCCAGTGTAATGTATTAGAACAAAAAATAGTCCATGTCATTTTGGTTAAAATACGATGCAGACAGAGACATTAGTAAGAGAATTCTGATGAGAAACAAGCCTTGCCTGAAAAACAACTGTCAACTTATAACTTCATCACTTGCATAAGCAACGTATTCTTTACTAAAATAGTGACTGTGTGAATCCTATAAGTGTATGTCCAAGGGGTGCAAGAGCTAGGGGAATAGGAACTGCATGCTCATCTGATCCTGTTCAATGACGATGAAGTGGAGATACTGATGTCATGAGAGGCAGGATTGAGAGACTTCATGCAGGCATCCGCAAACAGTTCACCATAGAGTGGGCAAGAGATATCGCAACACACCTAAAAGGATGCATACAGAGGAACAGTGCTAAAAATCTTTGGACTGATCCTCATGAAAAGCATTCTTTACCATATAATTTGTGAGACAAATAGAAAGTCAAAGTGTGTATTCAGGGGATAAAATAAGGGAACCAGACAAAAGTGAAAATGTGAACTCCCATCTTGACATCATTGAATTGAAGGCATATTTGATCTGCTGCTCCTGGCAGAGTTTATTATTGATGCCATGAAGTCTTGATGCTGCTATTTTAAAGCAATGCCAACATTTTATACATGCTGTAGCTTCTAAACCCTTTCCAAGGGCAGCCATGTGTACAGTGCATTACAGTCTAGTTGGGAGGTAGTTAAGACATAAATTACTGTGGCCATATCCACCTTCCCTAGTAAAGAAGCAAGGCTGATAACACCAGTCAAAGATGGGTGAGAGCACTCCCAGTTGATTACATACCTTTTCAGGAACAGTGCTGAATCCAAGAGCACCATCAAGATGTGGATCTGGTCTTCTAAGAGGAGTGCAACCTCATTAGAACAGGTAATCTCAGTCCCAGTTTGGCTTTTCTGGTGACACTGCATCTATACAGTGATTCAAGGACATTCAAAGCCTCTTTGGCATCATTTGTGAAAATGGATGAGCAGACTGGATATCTACAACACATTGATAAGTCCCACCCTCCAAACTCTGGATGATCTCCTCCATGGCTTCATGCATATGTTAAAAAGTATAGGGGACAGTATGGTTTCTTGGGTAACCCCATCTGCTAATGGCTAGGCCATGCAACAGCAGCATATCAGTACTCCCTTAGAAATCATGTCCTCTAGACTCTAGAGTCTAGAGGGTGGCATTTATCTAGCCAGGAAGCCTGGTACACCAAAGCACACCCAGCTTAGTTACACAACACTGATTGAACCATATTTCAGCTTTAGAAAAAGTGTGGTGGGCAACAACTTTTTCACAGCATGGAGCTGGCAGAAGTTCTGTTAAGCAAAACAGTAATTATATTGGTTTTAACAAAAATCTTATCTCTCAGGCCAGTCGTTTAATTTAGTAGCTGGAAATCATGTATCTTCCTCTTTCCTTTTGGTTGGGATTGGTATTCCATAGGGTCCTGTTCTGGGCCCTTGATTGTTTTCCCTTTATATAATATCTTTGAGTAATCTTACCAGTTCGTATGCTTTTCAGTATCATCTTTATGGTGGTAATACTCAGCTGTAGTTCTCTAATCCAGAACTCTCATCTGACATTGAACATCATATTGCAGCATGTCTTTTCAGGTATCACAGCATGGATACTTCGTTACCACCTAAAGCTTAAAGCAGCAAAAAAACTACTTATTTTTTCCAAAAATCTTCTTTGTAACATACATTCTTCATCACTGTTAATAATGTTTCCATTTATCCTGTGAAAGTAGCACTCAGTCTTGGCTTTATTTTTGGCTCTTCTTTGTCTTTTGTTCCTTACACTGAGACTGTAGCAAAGTCATGTTGCTTTTTTCTTTATAACATTGCCAAAATCAGATCTTTTCTTTCCGCTTCTTCTGCTAAGACCTTAGTTCATCATGCCTTGGTCATTTCCTGCCTTGATTATTATAATCTTCTATTGACTGGTTTTCCATTTTCTCAGTTTAGTCTTCTGGTTTCTGTTCATCAGTCTGCTGATAAGATTATCTTTTTGGCCCATTGTTTTGACCAAATTACTCTACTTTTGATATCTCTTCATTGGTTACCCATTCCTTTTGGATTCAGTACAAGCTTCTAGTTTCAACTTGGAAAGCCCTATACATCCTAGCTCCCCATGTTTTTCAGCCCTTATTTATTTTTTACCAGCTTGCTCAAAATTCTTATTCGAGGAGCTCTAGGCTTCTGACTCAACTGAGGGTTTCCTGTTCCTTGCTTGCTGTCATCCTTTTTCACTTGCTGCTTCAGACTCTTGGAATTTCATCTTTCAACATTCGCAGACTGCTTCTTTCCTCATTATTTTAAAATCTCAATTAAAACTTACTTGTTTTCTAAAACTTTTGGAATTTTACTTTAATATTGTTTTTTAATCTTGTATATTTGCATTATATGTATTTGTCAGTTTAGTTTATATTATATTGTGGATATCTGGATAATTTGTTTTACAGTTGTAGTGTATAGCTCTATATTTTTATTATTCCTTCCTTCTCTGTGTGTGTGGGGAGAGGGTGTATACACACACTTATTTTAGATGGTATGCCTTTGGCAGGACTCATTGTTTTTTGTTGTTTTACTTGGAAAGCACCATGTACACTGACAAATGATGATGATGGTGGAAGTGGTGATGATATACATTGGCACCTTTTGATGAAATAGTGACAAATCCCCTCAACTCAACCATAGTGACAAAAGCAACCACTGTCATCAATCTTCGGGTTTGACAGAGATAAAACACAGTTATTTTATATCCCCACAAAAGACAAAGCTGAACTTGTCATGTCTGTTATGTTTATGACACATTGGTGCATAACACACCTGTGTCATCATGTGTTACAGCAGGATGAAAAGTTGGGTGGATAATCTTGACTGCCTTGCCATGAACTACAGTTATAAATATAAAGTCAGTTGGTGGCCAGTGGTGCTCTTTTTCAGTATTGTAAACATTGCATCTATTGCCACCTACTGTTTTGGGGTTCAGAGCAATCCTAAATGAAAGTTTGCTTCCCTTGGATAAAGAAGGATCTTTCTGTTAAATTCTGGAAATAAGTCAGTCTCTTTTCAGGTATAGGGAAGAGTGCATGACATGCTAAATCTGAGTTCAGTCATCAAAAAATTGCAGCTGATCTGGGTTATGCACTCCATCCTCACCCACTGTACCAATTGAACAAGCATGTACATCAATAGAATGCTGTTACTTGTGCAGTAGGCTAGTGGATAAGCAAAACCAATAGTACTGAAGTGACCTACTCAGGTTTTCTCTAAGTTGGCACAAAGAGTTGCCCTTCATTGGGAGACATTTTCCTTCTCAGAGGCTGTTTTATTATTGGCGACAAAAATTTTGTAATAGTAACACTTATGTTATAGCTTCCTTCAAATAAATACAGTAAATGTTTTCCTTCAAGTTATATTAATTTCCTACATGCTTGAGTTCTGAACTGGAAATAATAATAAATACATTGAAATGGTATTGGTTTGTACTAATTATGAAAAAAGGAGAGCAAATAGCTGTTCAAATCAAACAACCCACCTGTATGTTTTCATTTCATATGCTTCTGGCCAGAAAGGTAAATGCTTGGTAAGGAAGGCTCTATGAATATATAACTGTATACTGGTCTGTCTTGCCTATTGAAAAGTTTTAAAAGAGCCAGGCAAGGCCCCTGCCTGTCTCTCCTTAAATAGAAGTGCACAGATTGATTCTCTCTGCAAAACGTGTGTTCTGCTAATAAGCTATAACCTCTCCTCAGAATATAGTAAATTCTAAAAGAGGATATGGTATATGTGTTTTCCTCCTGCGTGGAAAGATTCTCAAATTATGCAGATTGAGAAAACAGTTCTGTTTCATCATTGGTAGTTACTCATCTCTAATATGAGAATTGATGTAAAAAAGATCAAGTTCCCATTCTCTTGTCAATTTGTGCTGTTTCTTACACATACTGAAGATAGTCTATATGGGGCTTGGTGGAACAGGGAGAATTATATTTCTGCTGTGGGAACTCTTCAAAGTCTGGTTAACATTAGAATCAGATTCACCTCTTATACTTGTTTCACCCCTTATACTTGTTCTTGCTTTTTCTGCAGGAAAAGTAATTACTTAGAAAAAATAACTCCAGTTGATACATTCAGATTATGGCAAATTGGATCAGGCATTCTGAGCAACACATTTTAGTAAATGAATTGGTCGCCATATAGGTAATGACTTGAAACAGAAGTGTTATTGTTATATGCCTTCAAGTCTTTTCCAACTTAGGGGGACCTGTAAGGTGACCCTATCAAGGGGATTTCTTGGTAAGATTTGCTTGGGGGGGTATTGCCTTTGTGTTTGAGGCTTAGAGAATGTGATCTGCCCAAGGTCATCCAGTGGGTTTCCATAGCTGAGTAGAGATTTGATTCCTGTCTGCAGTGTCATAGTCCAACACTCAAGCCACTATACCAGAGGGATTCTTAAAATGGCGTGTTTTTAAAAATCTGTAGTATAGTCATGATTTCTCATCTTTTTATCACACAAGCTCTTACAGTGTTTCACTTATCAAAGGCAAACTTTATAGTTGTTATGTATTTACAAGGATAACACCTTACGTTATCTTTGGTGTTCAGTATGACCGTATTGGTTCATTAAATTCAGAACTACGATAGGTTCCCCAAGAGTAGCCTAATCTATGATGTGCAGTTATGTGAATTTGAAAGTTACCTTCATGGTCATGGTGACGTCAGCTCGTATCCTCTTTGTTGTTCTCTGTATAATTGATCTGACATGGATGCCTGCTTGTTACATGCTGGTAACTCATTATCTAAAGCACTTCTTGAATATTGGCTGCTGTACTATAAATGGAATCTTCTCAATCCAGTCAAAATAAAATTGATGTTGGTGCATGGTTAATCTGCCCATGTTAATTGTGTTTATGCCTTGGTTTGGACAGGGTTCAGCTTCCCTGAAAACAAAATATTATTTTAGAATTTCTAAAGGCAAGAGGTGAAAACATCTGAAATACATGTGTGGGTAATTGTGTTGGGGGTACAAGCGAAATTCACCTCCTGTACGCCATGTGTGAGCTGAACTGTGTTTTCAGTGGCTCAGATGTGACATCATATCACTTCCAGTTTTCGCTTTGTTTTTAGCCTTTTGGGAGTTCAGGGGTGTGATGTGGGAGGCGCTGTGGTTTAGGTTATTTGTGGCTATTTCTGAGTAAAAAAACCCCGAAATTTGAATTTGAGGGACAGTTCAGAGGGGGTAGGAGGCAATTGGAACAAAAAAAATTGGGGCTGTAAGCTGTCTCTGAGTCTGAATATCCCTATCCCACTTTTGACAGTTTAATTGAGTATGCCAGTTTCAACCCTGCCTGGACAGAGACAGTGTCCCCTCAATTATCAGTGGTGTTACATTTCCAGATTGCCTACTATAATGTTACGTGCTGGACTACCATTGCTGGTTTTGGAACTACAATTCAGAACACAACTGACAGATGGCAAATTGGGTCTGAGCGCTGTTGGTGTATTATGATGATGTTTTATCATACATTGTTTCCCTAACCTTTCCCAAATTCAGTTGAAAGATTGGTTTTAAATTTTAAAGTTTTGACTTGACTTGGGGCCGTGGTGTCGTAACTTACCGTTTGGAATTGGAAGATTCAGACACAGAATCAGAGTGCCAGGAATGCCAAGAATTTACAACACCTGATGTTGGTAGAGGGGAGCCTTGCTCCCTAGCAAGTCAAAGATGCCATGCAGCCGTTTGTTGAGCGTAGGAGGGATAAAGAGAAGTTATATCAATCCTGGAGGCTTTTTTTTCTTCATTTTTTTATCTAATATATAAAATTCAAAGTTTGTTTGTCTGTGTCAGGCGAAGACCTCATATGACTGGCTGGCTGTGAAGGAATCCTGGGGTTTGCAGTTTAGGGAGGGGCCTTTAGAATTCTCAGCCAGGGAGCTGTTGGGCCTCAGTCAACTGTGCCTGTCTTGAATAGGCCAGTTGCTATGGAGATGAGGCCTAGCAGCAAGGAGAAGGACAGTGTATTCCCTCAGGAACCCAACCTCTGTATGTTAATAACTCTGAATACAGATTGGACTGGGGAATATGAGGAAAAGTTACAGATACTGGACAGGACAGTTTAAGGAATTAGAGACACAGAATCTCAAATCTTTAAGAGCATTTTAGGCATTTTTAGAAGTATTTTGATAGGAGAGGTCCAAAGTTTTATGTCAGTGTTGGTTTCCAAAAAGTAATGAAAAAAGTAATGAAACACAGCAAATGACAATATGTAATGCGTTGAGTTGCTTTCCAAACCCCGTAACTTACAAAACCAAATGACTTTCCAAATGAAAGTAACAGGATGAATTGCTTCTTAAACATACTTTCCAACTTTTCCATTAATATCCTTTTTTTAAAAAAATGTCATGTTCTAGCAGATGAAACTATCAACAAGGCAGGTCAAGAATTTATTAGACCTTTAATTCGTAGCAGAGTTTAACATCTGACAGATATCAGGGTAACTGAAGTTTTACTACTGTGTTTTTCCTTTTGAAAATTTGGTAATCTGATTGAAGAATGTATAATCAAAGTGTACTTTCTGATTTGGCACTCTGTAATCAATTTCCCCAATGATATTGCTGTCATTTCCTCTCCTTTTGTTTTCACAAAAAACTCTTCTTTTGATTAATGTTTAGCTATATTAAACTGAGGTTGCCATTTTTATTCATTTTTTTTAATGAGACACTATTAACCTTAACCTGGGTGATAATAATCTCAATTTGGAGGTATAATGTGATCACAATGAGAAGTCCAAGGAACTGTGGAGCATGTACTGCCCAGTGTACACCGGAATACATTTTGGGTAGCTGTTTATTTCTCAAAAAAAAAAAAAAAAAAAAAAAGGAGAGGGAAGGAAGAAAGAGAGAAAAAACATAATCAGCATATGTGCAATAGATTTATTAGGAGAATTTTTTATCCTCTTCATTTTTTTCTTGTTAAAAAAAACATATATGGCAGCAGCTGAAACTCAGGGCCATTTTTAAAACTTTTTCGGTGACTTCACTACACAGTGTCTACCTTGCAGTTCTTGTTGTGTGTAAATTCTACAGGAGGCCATGGGCATTTATGGGCATTTGTACCCTACCCTTCAATTAATGTATATTGTGCAGATATAATGAATAATTAAAATTAAAGTACTATTAAACTAAAATAAAGTACTATTAAACTGGAATAATAAAACAATTAACACTTAGAATAATCAAACTACAGTACTGTTAAACTAGGATCCAGATAACAAAATGCAAAAACTGTATAAAGCCCCATAGCAGAGATAAGACAGATCAAATTAAAAATGTAAAGGCCTAGATTTTTTTTTAAAAAATTGACCTTGTATCATGCAGCAGGCAAAAATGGCTGCACAGACCATTAGTGGTACAGTGTTACACAAGTAGCCACTTCACTATTTAAAAGGATAATAACACTAGGAGAAGACCTAAAAATGAAGGTCGTGGGGTCTGGACAAACGTATGGAAACAGCAGGTCCTTTAGATATCCTCTATCCTATGCTCCAGTCAACAAGGAGGTGGCTGAAATGCAAGAGCTGCCAGGTAATTAAGTCAGTCCAGGTCAGTCACAGGTTGTCCAGCAGGATGAAGGGAGAAGCAAGAAGGTGGTTGTCACCTGATCCAGAAGTCACACAGCAAGTCATTAGCCCAAATAAACAAAGCCAGCAACAAGTAAAACAGAGTCGTAAATAGTACCAAGGTCTAGAGACCACAAAATGCCAAAGAGGCCAGTCACCAAGGTAGGCAGTTGTAAGCAACAAAGCTGCCAGTGAATTGCCAGAATATTTATATCCAGGTATCTTAAGGCACCAGGTGCTTGTTTAGTCAGTGTCTCCCACTTAAGAGCCTCCAGGACTCCTGCTTCCGGTTGGGTTAATGCAGTGGTTCTCAACCTGTGGGTCCCCAGATATTTCTGGACTTCAGCTCCCAGAAGCCCCAGCCACTATGGTCAATGCTCAGGGCTTCTGGGAGCTGAAGTCCAAAAACATCTGGGGACCCACAGGTTGAGAACCACTGGGTTAATGGAAGACATGATTTGGGTGAAGTTTACCAGATCATGGACATTCATCTTGATGGGGGGAGTCCCCTCCTGTCTAGCAAAAGACTTCTTGACTGACAGGAAGTCGGAAGAATCTTTAGAGCAACTGGGATTGGGACCCACGTGTCGTCTGCTCTGGAATTTAGCAGATGTCACAGGTCCCAAAGCTGCTGAAGAAAAGTATATCTTACAAATAATCAGAAGGTGTTCTCATTCATTCTCTCTCTCTCTCTCTCTCTCTCTCTCTCTCACACACACACACACACACACACACACGTACGTATATATATGGAGAGAGAAAGACAAAGCTCCCCATATAGATGGGGAGAGAAATAGACAGAGCTGGACTGTGGGCTAGCCATACTAACCTAAATTTCACTGGTAGGGGAGAATCAGTTGGTAAGGTGAAAGTGGTTAGGGGATTTTGACTGAAGATGACCGAATAACCTTTGGATTCATGATAGTGAAGGAAGGGAAAACAAGAGTGCAGTCTGGCTTGATCAGTAGTGGGCAAAGTTCAGCTTCCTGAGGTTTTTTTTTTTCCTTTTCAGCCTTCATTCCCTTCAGACTCCTCTGACCCCTCCGATGGAGTAGATTGAGTCTACAAACTGCTACACATGTCTTTCTTTCACTTAGTCTTAAGGATGTTATGATACTTTTGTCTTGTAGCCAGACATACCTTGGAATTCAGGATGAGTGATTTCAACAAATTGGAAGATCTGTTGAATGCAATCCAATGGATTGAAATAATTGGAAGGGGGTTTAAGCCTGATGGAGTTTGATAAAAGCTAAGTATTGAGTAACAGGAATTGGAGGCATTTAAAGGATCCTCAGAGAGTTCTAATGAGCTCAGATTTAAAGATAAGTATAGGAAGTGGATGGAGGAGCAAACTAGTAAAGGAACTGGGTAGTTGATAGCTCTGTCACTGTGGGGATAGCGAATCCATCTTTGATGTTACTCATGCTCCTGCTGTAGTTGCCTTGAGTTGTGTGGGAGTCCTCCTGGTACCAGATCTCTGAAGGTATAGGACTGGGCTCTGGAATAAGGTCCCATACAATTTGAAGCAGCTACAGGAGAAGCCATGTTAAAATCAAGAGTGGCTTTTCTACTCCTACTGAGGTACATTTCCTGGCTACCCCACCACAGATAACTACAAAGGAGTAGCCAGAGCTTGTAGGGAAGTATCAGGAAGGATAAATTCTAGAGTTAGTGTGAACTTGCAAGTGATATTAAAAGCAACAACAAGGATTTGTGGGTGTGTTTGGAGAATGAGAAAAAGCATGGAAGTAGAAGGGCATCTCCTGGGTGATTGAAGCAACTTTTTTGAATGGGGAGTTGCCAAGTGGTATAGTGATATATGATTGCAGTGTACCTGTGTTTTGCATGCCACTAGCACAGTGGGTGTTTTCTAGGCTGATGTGTGAACTGGGATGGCTTCTGGAGAATGCTGCTCATAGGCCCCCAACTGTTGTCCTGCAGTGTTTGGCATGCCCTCATTTTTAGCTTATCCAACAGCAGAGGCCCATTACATTAGTGTCACCAGATAAACAAGCAAGCATAAGGGGATGGCCACCAGCCATCCCACCTTTCTTTGAAATGTTCTTTGGTTTTTGAGTGAGCTTATTTAGGAGTGGGAGTGATACAACAGGCTACAATACTTGCTTTGTTTGTTTAGCAGTGATTGAATAGGAAGAAACAGAAATTCCTTAGGCACTTCAGCAAAGGTGGTTGGATGATCAATCCATTAAACATTTTTAATTGATGAAACTTTATGACTTTAAAAGGATGGAGAGTTTTCATTATAGATGACATTAAATATGTTTATAGATGCCTTGTTGTGATACTGAAGGAAGTGTGGGAAACATTACACTCCCATAAAATAATTCTTTAGGTTGTTTGATGTTAACACAGTTGTTTGGTTTGATATTAACAGAATTGTCTGGTTTTTAGGTGTTTGCTGCTGTAGACACTATCTGTTCTTTAGTTGTTCCTTCTTTTGTCTCCCCACCTTTGTATATACATCTTTAAAAGGAGTATTTGTAAGGATTTTTAAAGACTTTTGTTAAGACAAGATATTCAAAAACTCAGTGTTATGTACGTCTTCCTTTGTTTGAATGCTAAAACAAGCTAGGCTAACCATATCTTCATACCACACCTACACTGAGAGCTTAGTTAATGACTTCCACAGAAGCTTAATTCAGAAGCCAGCTTAATAGTATCTTTCTTGTTTATTCTGCTTCTCTCATAAAGGAAGAAGCAAAGAGGATCATGAAGCTTTTGCATATCCTGCTCTATTAAGGCAGGATTTTCCTGTTTGAACTGTGGTGTAAAGTTGGTTTCTGAAGCTTGGGGACCATTAACTATAGTTCTTGGGCTGTAAGTAACAAGACACAGTAACTAACTGTGGCTTCCTCATTTCTTCACTTTCTTGATGAGAAGAAGCAAAGGCCTGTGTGCAGCTGCATGGAACTTGAATGTATCTGTTTTTTCAAAGATGGGATATAATTGCCTAAACTGGGCTTATACTGAAAGCAAAATACAATCATGATCACTCTTATGTGAAAATGTTCTCAGTAGCTTAGCTACACTTCTCTCTGAAGTTTTAGCAAGATTCAAAATAATTTCACACAAAGCTTTGGCAATGTCCCCTATATAGGGGTTTGTAAGTAGGTTTGTAAAATGGAATTTTGGGAATGGTTGGGGCCCAACGTTCTCTTTTTGGCACAATTTTACTTTTTCTTTTCTTGTCGGAAGTCTGTATCTGTCTTCTGCCTGGATATGTCTAAAGTGCTAGTGCCATGAAGTAATGGATATCACATTTGGTGTGGAGCATGTTGAGTTCATAGCCTAGTGCTGTTTACCTCCTTCCCTGCAAAATTTCTGTTTCCAATTTATATATATTGAATAATTTATCTACTAAATAAGTGATGTAGTTAGTTAAAGCGGTTGTACTTCTAATACTCATGCTGTTCTGACTATGCCATGCATTCGAGAATATACATATTGACATGCATATCTATTGTTGCTAATCTGGTTGTTTGATCAATGAGAATGACGTAGATTTAATTGCATAATATTTCTATGTCCTTCTCCCATATCTGCAAAGACCTATTTGTACGTTAGTGTGTGCTGCTGCAGCTTTTCTGAGCAGCATTATAATAAAGAGAAACCCTTGTGCATCCTGGTTTGGGGTAACACTTTTCAGAATGAAAGAACATTTCACAGAATAATCATCATTTGGTAATATGATCTGGTATTGTGATTTTGTTCAGATATTTGTGAAAGCAGCAAGAGAAGTCTGAAAAGGTCCTTTTTTAAAATATGGTGCAGGGAGCTCTTTGAAGGACTAAAGATATGGACCAGCATAGGTTTTGTTGTCTTCTTGGTCTTATAAGCAAGTTAAAACCAACTGGCCTGCTGTCTCTTAAGAGGAAGTGATGGTACTGGAGGAGAAGCTGCATCTACCTGATTTCTCTGCTATACTGATATACTTGTGCTGTTTTGGTTCTCACGCAGATGGAGGAAGCGAGGAACAAGCAGATCGAAGGCAAGCAAGCATAGACTACTGTCAGAACCGTTCTGGGCAAGGTAAATAAGTAGTAAATTTTCACAGATAAAATGCCTTGTCAAATCTTTTTGTGATTTTTTAAAATTTTAATGTATTTCACATATGAAGTGATTTCCTAGCTTTTAACAATCTCATAGCATTTATGGAAGAAGATAAAATTTTGCAAATTGTATTGTAAAAGAATGTTCTGTTTCCTTGAAGCAGTAGCTTCCACCTAATTTCTTCTAGTGAGCTTTATTGGGGAGTTTCCCAGGGATCCCTAAAACCCCTAAAGTCACCAGATCCCATCTGATCATGAAATCTGATCAAGGTCACTCTTGATTAGTACTTGGATGAGAGACTGCCCGCAAATACCAGGTTCTTTAGGCTGTATTGCAGGGACTGGCAAAATCACCTCTTGAGTATTCCTTCCACAAGAAAACTCTATGAAATTCAAGGGTGGCCATAAGTCGACAGGTGACTTGAAAGCACGTACACATTCATCCAAGAGACAATGACAACAAATGTGAATAGCCACAGTGGATTTGATAACTTGGTACAACCCTTCTCTGAAGAAATATCAGAGTATAGCTAGGAGGAAAGGAAGGGACTATTTCAGGAAAGGAGTATACCCTTACTACACTGAATCAGCTTTCTGTTAGTTGTTTGGTTAACTTCCCCCTTTCTGTCATTGAGTTCTAGGTTCTTGGATGAACTAGTTTCATTCCACCTGTCATTCAACATCTGTTCTCTTCTTTATCTGTGATAGATAGATGTAAGATGTTCTCTTGGAGTGGAATCTCTATTCTAAAAACTGAGGTTCAACCAGAAATATCAGTTCAGGAAGATACTTGAGGAGTTGTCATTTCTTTGGCACAAATGTCCACATTTCATAGACTCATATATTCTTAGAGTTGGAGGGACCACAAGGGCCATCTAGTCCAACCCCCTGCTATGCAGGAGTATACAGCTAAAGCACTCCTGAAGATGCCCATCCATTCTCTGCTTTAAACACCTCCAAAGACAGAGAGTCTACCACCTTCTGAGGCAGTCCATTCTGCTATTAAACAACTCATACGGTAAAGAATTTAATTCCTAATGTTTAGGATGTGTATCCATATTACAGTTACAGCTTGTTTGACACTTATCCATATTAATCTTTCTTAGAGATTGTTTTCAAGACAGAGATCAACTATAATGAAATTACCTTTGACACAAAGCCCCCATTATTCTTGAGGAAAAATGGTATCTTGTGATAGGTTTGCCTTGGGGTTGCGATAAGTCAGAAACAACAAATACACATAACAGCAACTTTAAAAAAATTTAACAGAAATCCTGCTAGGAAGTCAGTCATTATTTCTTCAGTAGCAGTGGGTACACAGATTATGGGATATGATACTAAAATGGCAGATAGTGATGGCTGTACAAAATAATTGTTGGCTTGAAGAATAGTTTTCTCCTTAAGACCTATTCCAACAAATACAAATTTTTAAAATATAAATGTTTGTCACAATTTGTGTATTAACAAGAGTAAATGATCAAATGTTTCTTGAGCTAGGGAAAAAGTACTGGTTAGGGCAACATACAGATCCAAGCAGTTTCTACAGTGTATTTAGAGTTGTGATTGCTTTTCCTTTCGTTAAGTGGTATTTCAGGCTGACTCTGCGCTTGTCCTTTGTACTGTTTGAAGACTGTTCAGTAAAATTCAGGTTATGAAAATGTTCTAGCTCTTTGGTAAAATAATTTATTTAGAAATGTAAAATTTTGTGTTAGTAAAACTATCTTAAAATGTTAACAAATTGCAAAAAATCCCAGTTCAGTATGTTAATTTCTGCCTTGTGTGTCAACATTTTTGATAAATGAGCCCAAATAACTTTAAAATGGCAGTATTAAAACTAAACATACTATAAAATAATAAGCTGTTTTCAGAACTTTCACATTGCTTTTTATCATTGTTTACATACAATAAAAGAATACAACTGTTCATAAACTTGGATTAAGATTATACTGATAGATTTTCTCTAAAGTCCTATTGATATGACTCTGTCAGACTTGCATTGTGTCGTTTGACTGCTTTTGCTACATCTCTATGAATGCCACCCTATTTCTTCTTAGATTTTCATTTCCTGAGTAAAATACTTTGTAATTTTCGGACTCAAGATGTCCCATTCCTGTCCACTTTAGTTTTTTTACCCCAAGGATCGCGATGTCTTTATATTCCATTTCTTTTTTTTTACTATTCCTGGCTTCCCCTGACTTATGCTTCTCACATTCCATATTCCTATAATATGTGTTGTGCAGCTTCAGACTTGCCTTTTGCCTTTGAGCATGTATGTCAATAGCTGAATGTCCTTTTGGTTTGAGTCCAGTTGTGTCATGAGCTCCAGCACTGCTCATAATTATCCTCTGCTCTCCCTCAGTAGGTTGTTGAGTGCCATCTTACCTGAGAGTTTCATCATCTTCATTTCATTTTGAATTGTCTCATCATAGGTAAAAAAAAAAATCTTCAAAAGGAGGTTTACCTTGCCTTCATCTGCTCAGTACTAACAAGTGTTAGCAATGGTGCCATAGCTGTTGTCTCTGTGAGATCCTTCACCGGTGTCACCCTCAGCTACTGCTGTTTGGCATATTTAATCTGGTTCCTCTACAAAAGCCTGTCTGACATGGGAGACCCTACCAGTGGCACTGCTGCCATCAGCATAGCCTCTTGCCTCATAGGAGCATGCAATCCTACCACTATGGAAAGGTAGTGCCATTGTTGAGAGATGCAGGAATAGCCCCATACTATGGTATTATTCTTCAGGAACAGCGCAGCCCCACCTGATACAAGCTGAAAACTTTTCATGAACAAAAGAACCATCCCAGCACCGGATGTCTTTTATCGTCAGAACTAAGCTTCTGTTTAATGGTCCCATCAATCTCATTATCCTCTCACAGAGTGATATTAAGTACCTAACATATCCAGCCACTAAAGAATTTTCAGCTTAGTGTAATTAATGTTGAGGATAGGAAGCTAGTAACCAGAAGGTTGGCAGCACTGCTTTAACCACGTGGCCTACGTCCTCAAGATAACTGCATCATCATATGATAACTGAATTTCATCCTTCAAAACTCAGTTGTATTGCAACTAAGCTACATGTGTTTACAATTATTTGCCTTGGTGATGGATTTGGGTATGGAGCTCATATGGATCAATGTTTGATTAAAGTGGGTGAAGACTTCATGGCAAAGGTGTGGTGAACGCAGACTCCTGCATTAGACAAGGAGAGGCGCCTGCAACATTTTGTTCAACCCACGGGACCATCTGTCAGACTCAGTATTATTCCCTTCTTCTTTATGATCTGTGGAGAGATGGGTGCAGAGACCCTACCCTTTACTTTGTGTCACGTACTGCTGTTTTCAAAGGTACTCTTTCCTGCAAGAGAAAAAGCATCCAGAGTGTTCTTATATATCCTTAAAGCTGAATGTTTCCTCTTTTATCCCTGCTTCTATGTTACTGTTGTACCTCATTTCTTCCTTTTACTTCCTATCTTCTTTAAAAAAAAATTATCTTCTTTCACAGGCTTTGGCCTGGATTCATTTTCCTTTCTTTTATGCGGCTTAAAGCTCTCTTTAAGAAGGCTTCTTCTTCTAATTGGTATTCTTTCTGTTTCTTTTTTTTTCTTTTTCTTTTTGGTTGTACATTTATGTAGCTTGAGTGAAAACCATATTGTTCTAGCCTGTTCTATCTGTCATAGATTACAAACTCAGAATTTAAAGAATTGTATCTCTCAGTTCTGGGGAAAATCTCTTGGGGTTTCTGATAACGTGGCTCAAAACGGGCTACTTTATTTGTTCACTTCATTTCTTTGTAAGAAACTGTCATTATTGAAGATATTGGATCAATAAAAATCCTTAAAATGTTATCTCCTGCTCCAACTTCAGCACCACCATCAACATCAACAGTTATGGCTTCCATCACGTTTTCAGTATTGGTCCCATTTACGTTAGTTTTGTACTGGACCTGATGCAGCAACCAGTTATGCGTGCATCCCTCTGTAGTGACTTTGTCTACTTTGGTGTGGAATCTCTTGTTGCACAGGATCAACTCATCCCATGGCTATCTTCTGAATGTCTCTGTCTTCAGCCATTCCAAAATCTGTGGATTGGAAGTGCTGGGCGTAGGTGTCTAATTAAGATGAACAAAAGAAAAAGAAAAGGCACAATAAAGATAAGGACAAGGAGTGGCAGAAGGTAAAGAACAGAAAATATTTCCATTCTTCATCAGATCTCCCTGTGTCAGTTACTTTGCTCGTCTTGACACTGATACCACTGGTCTCTGATACTGAAATCTTGACTATAATTGAAGAAGGTCTCACTGCCTGACTTCCAACGTGGTCCAGACCTTGATACTGACTAGAACACTTTTACCAAGAGATTCTGTAGAGCAGTATGTGCCATTGAAGGGTTGGCAGCACCATTGTGGATTGAAATACTGACATGAGAGCTAGACAGGTTCTCAGAAGTATTCTTTAGTTATTTACCTCACTTTCACTACCAGTTCTAACATCTTGACACCTACATACTCTGTCTTGGTACTTATTGCCTCAGCATGGCCTCTAGTTCAATACAGATCTCTATTTCATCAATCAGTAATATGTGGTAGTTCTCATGTGTCTTAAAGAGACTACTGATGCAGAGATAATTTTCCGTATTAATCAGTATCATATTATATTCACTGTCCTTGCCTGATAAGAACCTCCATAATCATACATGTCTTGATTTACTTTCCTATATAGATGGACCTCGCTGTAGTGAGAGAGCTGGAGAGTGTTCTTATAGTGCACCCAACAGACAGGATTCTAAGAGTATACGGAAAGCTTCAAGATAATTCCATTTGTCTTCTCCATGTCTCTGATCTGCATCCTTAGTCTCAAGTCCCTGACAGTGCTGACCACTATATTTGTATAAATTTTTCCTGAACCATCCACAGTTTGTTCTCAAACTATTCCAGGTGTTTTGCCTCATTAGTTGGCATCAGCAAGACTTACTGTTATTTTGTCCATAGTCCCACTTCTGTCATGCCTGCAGTTCCACAGCAACCTGCAACTGACTTAACAGATCAATCACAACATCATGCTTTTGGTTTATCAGTCACTGAATAATCTTTTCTGGCATCACTGTTTATCTAGTCACCCACAAAGTCAACTTTCAGAGTTTTTTAGTTGATATGCTTAATTAATCGTTCACATGGCTTAATTTTTAGTTATAGAGGTGACAAATCTAGCACCTCTGGTGACTGATCCTATCTTTGAGAGAGTAGATACCCAGAATATGATTCTTGCTATTGTCCATTTCTTGCAGCATTAGCTGACTTAATTACAGTGTCTTGGAACAAACCAGCTTTTTTGCTACAATAATCTCAGAGGCTCAAGGGTCTATATTGAGAACAATAAGGAGAAGTATCATTTTTGTGGAACCATCCAGCTCCTAGCTTGATAATGGTGGAGACCTCCTATGTGAAGAGCAGTAGGATGACTCATTTTTATCCTGTCACATAGGAAAGGATGGTGCCTTGTCATCTTTGGAATCCACTTCTATTCTTCTTTAGCTATGCTTGGGATTAAAGTCAAGAACATGCAAGCTTGAATGTTCATGTATCAGTAATCCTTTGGGAAGCAGGGTTATGTTAACATTCACCACTTCTTGCCAGAAGATCACAACAATGTGGTACTTCGTTTTCAAGGAGCTCTCCAGTGAGCTGTCCTGCAGATTGAAGCAGCTTGGCACACTTGACATAGCTGAACCAAGAAGTAAGAGAAAACACTTTTGTGCCAGATTTCACAAAAATGCATGGTGAAGAGCTTTCTCACCTTCCTGTTAGTTTCTTCTTCATCGCTGCAACAGTAACAGCAGGAAGAACTTTTGCTTCCTATTCCCTCCCTTCTTTTTTTGTCTTGAGAGAGCACAAGCTAAGTCTTCTTTTTTCCTATACTCTTTCTCTCCCTTTGCATTCACTGTTTCTTGCTTGTGTTTGTGTATGCATGGAGGAAGGTTAATTTTTTTGTTTATTTCACATTACAAGGCACTATCAACATTTCTGAGATAGGGGTAGAGTTTGCCTTTCTGCAGTTGGGGTAGATGTTGCCCTCTCTGCAGTTTGCTGCTGCTTCACTATCAACAACTTTGCTACCATAGTTGGATGTGCAGTATAACCTTCAGGCACTTCCTTTGATCCTGAGTAGCAATCTTTACGTGACTATGGGCTTTATCATACCACCCTGTTGTATCACAGCAATTCTATTGTTTAAGTAAATGGAAACATATTGGTATGGAAACAATCACTTTCACACCTTCACTGCGGTAATGCTGTGTTGTTTTGGTGATGCACATTTCTGCAATCAGCCTACTGCACCGCTTCCTTGACCTCACCTTCCAAACTGTGTCTGTACAACGTAGCACATGCATGTTAATTTTTTTCTTTTGCCACAGTTGCACAATTCCAGCTCCATGGGATATATTTAATTTTTAAAATTTGTTTTGCTGTAATTGCTGTGTGTGCCGGTGACTGCCATTGCAGTGCACTTGTACAATTATAGCAAAACATATTTTTTTAAAAATGCACCAAGGGACAGAGTAAAAGGAACATTGTTCCTGTTTTGTTTTTGTTTTTGTTTTTTTGCCACAGTTGCACAATTTTTGTTGCCCAGGATGTATTTCTTTTTTTTTTTAATTATTATTTGATTTGCCGTAATTACATAGTTGTGGCATGCTGGTGACTGCCACAGTAGTGCAATGGCATGATTATGGCAGAACAACTAAAAAACAAAACAAAACTAGAAATATATACCAGGAATAGAGTGAAAGCAGTGTTGTTCCTGTGCGCCATGATGTCTTCTTTGTCCACATACTTGAAGTGGAGTGACTTCACCTTGCTTGGAAATAGGGAGGGGAGAAGAGGAAAACCACACTCATTCCAATCACATGGCTGCCAGAATATCAGTACTTCAGTGGAAGGAAACAATGCATCAAGAAGCAATAGTTGAACTGCATGATATTGGAATCATTAATAGGGTTTTCCCGTCAGTTAAAAGATGTGACTCAATAACTATGGAAATGCAGTGCAACTATGGGGGAGTCACAATATCATGTGATAAAAAAAGATCAAACATGCAGCCAAGCCAGTACAGTTGTATAATAAACCTTTCATGTGAAAGAGTCTTTAAATACCACAAAGAGCTAGAACTAGAAAACTTTCCTTTTTTTCCTACTGTCTTAGATGAGGAGAAGAAGTGAAGAAGAGGAGATTATAGGGGATGTAAATTGGTTATAGTGGACATATGTTGGTACCAATAAACTTTCTTAAATCTCTGCATCTTCAAATGGTGACCATTCATGCAGCATTGTATTTCCTGCTCATAGAAAACTGAGGCAACTTCCTCTGACTCTGCACCCAATCCTATTTAGGGTGCATGAAAAAATTAAACTCACATGACTGACATCCAAAATAGGAATCATACTTTTCCTTGATAGGAGGCTTAAGCATCCTTCGCTCGTTAGTACTGGACTTTCATGTTTTAACATTGGGCCTGTTTCCTGCCTTTGAATGTGTCTCCTTGGGATCATGGTCCTTCAGAGATTATTAACCTGAGGGTTACAACTATCTAACCCAGTGGTTCTCAGCTCCCAGAAGCCCCAGCCACTATGGTCAATGCTCAGGGCTTCTGGGAGCTGAAGTCCAAAAACATCTGGGGACCCACAGGTTGAGAACCACTGATCTAACCATAACCATTGGTGAGAGCCGGTGGAGTGTGTTGGTCATTAAATGTAAAATGTATTGAAGTTAAAGGTAATTGTACACTGTGTTATGAAGGGTGAACTTAGAGGGTTAAAAGAGTTATTTCTTGTCAGAGAAGCTGTTGTTAACGCAGTTGATTGGGCATAGTGCTTGCTAATTAAAAACAGAGATAGCCATAGTATAAATAAACAAATCACAGTGTCTTGTAGAAAAAGTGAGAGCCCATCCAGGTGCAGTTCATTTCTGTAAAGAAGACTTAATTATGCTTGATAGCAGTTTCCATTTCCAAGCTGTTATGAGACACAGTAAAGCTTGTCTCCTAATTGGCTGATGGCCAGATAAGAAGGTACAGGTCACGTTATAAAACCAACCTCAAGCCAGTTAGAAAGCAAGTAATCTAAGAGACTGCTTCCCATGGCTGCTTACTGTGGATGTCTGTTATAGCTGTTTCCTAGGATGTATATCATGCCTTATAATTCTGATTAACAGATAGCAGCATGCCTATCTGGATAGATAATTGATGCACTGTTAAACTATAGAATGCTTTGAGAAGAATGTGCCTAGACATTGTGAAGTCCATGTAATAATGTGCTTAGACCATGTAAGATCTGTACAATATATTAAACCTCTCCAAGAATAGTGTATAAATGCATAAACTTACCGTTTTGTTCTAATATTAGAAATATTATAAAGTTGGAAATATTATAAAGCTATTATTAAATACTTGGAACCTCCAAAACTTAATATGTGTGCTGGACATATGTGTCCTGTTTACAATCTTGGTAGTTCAGGTGACCAGAATGGTGAACAAGAATGAGTTCTAGCTAAATGTAAGTTGACAGAAAGGGGCAATTACTCAACTAGTGGATGTGGAATGGTGACTATTCCTATGTTAGACTACTTACAGTGGTCCCCATTGGAACTGATGCTTAATCCTCATACTTTCAGGATCCAGAATCACTTGGTTTACCCCAAGCTCTGAACCATAGATCCACTGATCTTAATCCACTTGGAGATAGGTTCACTCATTCCCACAGTATTGATAGAGGAGCATATCCTATCTATCCTACTGGGAATAACAAGGGATCCACCCCATCTTGGCAATCACCTTGATACCACATGAGAAAACAGCTTAAACTTTCACTAGGGAGATGACTACTTCCTAAACTTGGCATTGTTGCTCTCATCTTTGATCATGTTTCAAACTGAACTTTGCCAGTATTGAGGGAGCGATGCTCAAAATTTTAGAACAAAGACTTTTATCATATATGAAGTGATAATAACCAAGTGTTCAAGCTGAGTTTGGAAAGAAAGGAACGGTAGGGATCACATTGCAGATATATGTTGTGCACACTAAAGAATTTCAGAAGAAAATCCACCCATGCTTTATAGATTATAGCAAAGCCTTTGTGTAGATTGTGAAAAACAATGGATTGCTTTTAAAGAAATGAGTGTGCCACAGCATTTGATTTTCATGATGTGTTACCTGTACTCAAGACAAGAGGCCAGAGTCAAGATAGAATATGGAGAAACAGAATAGTTTCTAGTTCACACGAGGGATTAGGCAAGGTTGCATTTTATCACTCTGTTTAATTTGTATGTTGAATGTATCATACATAAAGATGGATTAGATTTGGGGAAGAAGGCACAAAAATTGGAGGAACATCAACGATTTAGATGCCGTACTACTAGCAAAATAGCAAAGACTTGAAATAGCTATTGAAGAAAGTTAAGGAAGAATGTAGAAAAGCTGATGAGCATTTAAAAAGCCAAAATAATGACCATGGATGATTTGTATAACTATAAAGAAGCTAAGCAGGGTCAGCTCTATTTATTATTGGATGGTAGACCACCAATGAATACCAGCTGCTGTAAGCTATATTTCAGAGGAAGAAACTGGCAAAAACACCTCTGAATATTCCTTGCCTGTAAAAAGGCAATTAAATTAATGGGATTGCCATAAGTCAGCAGGCAGCTTGAAGACATACACACGCGTGCACACACACACACAGCAGATGATGAAAACATTGAAATAGTTAAAATATTTTTTATGCTTGGACACAGTCATTAATCAAAATGGAAACTGTAGTCAAGAAATGAGGAGATGACTAGAACCTGAAAGGGCAGCAATGAAGAAACTAGATAGTATCTTCATAAATACAAAAATATATCATTGACTGCTAAAGACAAGATTGTCCATGCCAATATACTTCTGATTTCTATATATGGTTGTGAAGACTTTTAAATTGAAACTTCAGTAAGCTTCAATTTTAAGAGAGCCTTACTAGGACAGGTAACATTCAAGGCTCTACTTTTTCATTTCCTGGAACAAATCAGAGAAGTGGACAGTAAATCGTACGTTACCTTGTCCCTTAACATTTACTATATATCACCATTTCAGCATAAGGTGTTAAACCAAGCGAAACTGACATTGTTGTTTTGAAGAAAACTTTTCAATAATCAAACTGTCTTTTGAAATCCTTTTGAAATTGAAAGCGAACTGTGGGATTTATTTTTCTGTTTTCTGGATTTATTTTCTGGATTTATTTTCAAAATAGTTTAAATAGAAAAACTCACAGAAGGCATAGAAGTTGACACAGATTGCTACCTCGATTGACTGAGCTCTAAAAAAGACAATAATGCTGGCTATGATAGAAGGTGGTGGAAAAAGAAGAAGACTGCATTATAAGTGCATCAACTCAATCAAGGAAGATGTTACCCTGATTTCTGAAGTCCTTTGGGGGACAGCTCAGTGTGCTCCACGTGATGGGGAATGGAAACTAGCCAGAGCATGAGCAATAGCAATGCGAGAGGCAGGGTAACCTAGCGGGGTCTTTTTACCCTGGTTTTACAGGGTCAGGTCAAGCCAAAAACCAAACAAAAATGTCCAATAAATGATTTTATTGAATTAAAGTCTCACGCACCCACGCAGTCACTCACACACTCACTCACTCAAGACCTATTAAGAAGTAAAAGAGAGGAAACTGGATAGGGGAATATTGAAGGGATTGTAGCTAGGGTAATACTGCACCTTTTCCTGAAGTCCTTGGTCCAGGAAAAACAGCGGAGAAGTGGGGCTCAGCACAGAGAGGGCTGAGGTGATTACTCAGTGGACAGAGAAACAGTCAGCTGGGATGACCGGGAGTGATCCAAAGAAACTCTTAAAAACTGGGACTATTTGTAGGGGGGAAAGTACCTGGAGGGCTAATCCTTTCCCGGGGAGAACAGTGGGTGTTGCAACAAGAAAGAAGCTCCACAATGGTAACTTCCTTTGCGTGATGGGATTGCAAGGTTTGCCAAAGTCTCAGGATCTTCGGCTGCATTTGGTTGTGGTGTGACTTCATGTAAATGGTCCATGCCTGATAGGATATTTGCTCAACTTGGGGCAAACACGCTAATCTCCTCAAGTCGGCTTCTCAGGGGCTGAGGACCCTTTGTCTACTGTGGATTTGCACAGTTTGAGGTCTCCTGGGGCTATGTGACTGGGAATTTTACTGGCCTGACCTGGTTTTCAATTGTTTGACTGTTGCTACCTACGTGCCCATCCGGGTGACCTCTCGGGCACATTGAATCATATTTTAATATCAAAATTGTAGACCCCGGGACAGGGTTTTCCAGTGGGGTAACAAAAAGACACCCCTGAGTTTGCAAGATCCAAGCAAGTCTATTTTAATAGAGTAGCTTAGAGCTCTTGCATTCAGAGGGCAACTATAAGTCAAAGTCAACTTGATAGCAGTTAACAACAACAACAATTTTGATTGTTTCATCCATAGCTGGTACATCTGTTTTGTCCACACTGATGAGCATGGCTCCATTTGTAGGATCACTGATATAATCTCAGTGATCTCTGCAATATCACTTCCACTCAGTACTGAAGCACTTGGGCCATCAGAGTCATCTGCATCTATTTCTTTGGTTTTGGTTAAAATGACTGATAATTGGTCAAATGCTGATGACTGTTAGACTCATAGTTTATGCAAGTATCTGCTTAGATTGCTAATCCCTTGGCCTGAGGATTTAACAGTATTTCCCTTGCACTCTGCTTAGTTTGGTTCTTGCCGATAATACTATGTAAAATATATCCATGTATCTATGTAAATGTATATCCAATTTTAATTATATTCTAAATAAATTGCATTTTTAATATTACCAAACATCGTAATTTTATACCAAAGCGGGTGATATATAAAATGCGTTTTAAGTTCCAAAAGTAACAAAGTGACTTTCAATCTCTCTTTTTTTAAATTTTATTTTTATATAAAGTTGATCAGAAGAAAACAAGACTAACAAGGATAAAGAAAAAGAGAACATTAGAAAAGAAGTATTTACAAAAGAACATATTCGAATACAGGGTGACAACCTAGGAAAGATTTACATTGTGGATTACATGAGATAAAAAAGGGACTGCTATCTAGATCCATGTGGCTAATGGGTTAACAAAATGAACTGGCATACACACACAATGAAAGAGACAAAAAAGAAAAAAAAGGGGAGGGAGGAAAGGGGAAAGAGAAAAAACAAGTAGTCAGACCTCCTATATGATGGGGTCACAGACCTTAATTGATCAATTAAAATTTCAGCCTTCTTTAAATAAATTTTAAAAAAGGAATAAGGGAGAAATATAGTGAAAAAAGAGAAAGTTCATAGTATTCATCTTGACAATAATCTCACTACAGAAACGTAATTATTCGTTACTTTTTTTTTCTCCAAATCATTTTCCACAGTGGGAGTCATAGTAGGTAGAGAGGTGTAATCTCTTCCCTGACATTGTTAACATCATCATGGTTCAGGATGTATAAAGGGTCAAGTAATCTCTGCTGGAAATGCAGTAGAGTGGAGGGTACTTTCTTTCATATGTGGTGGGGATGCAATAGTGCAAAATGGTTCTGGCTTATGATTTGATCAAAAATTAAAAAAAAAATCCTATGAGTGTGGATTGATGTAGACCCAGAGCCTTTTCTACTAGGTCTTTCCAAATTTGATCAAAAGGAAAATAAAAAAAATTGGAAGACTATTCTGGCACATGATCACTGCAGCCAGAATAGTCTATGCAAGACATTGGTGATCTAATTGCATCCCCACTAAACAAGATTGTATAGAAAAATTGGTTGAAATTGCTGAAACAGACAAGCGTACTTACATGTGAGATAGTAAAGCTAATAGCAAATTCTGTAAAGATTGAGAACTGCTTAAAGATTATTTACAGTCATGATCTGGGGACATAAGTGTTACCAGATTTTCTATCTGACCAGTTGATAAATTCTCTATGGCTAAAGTCAATTGGATTAGACAAAACTTAATCTATAAATCAGAGGGCTTTTCTGTTTTTTTAAGTAAATGTCTTTTGTGAACATAGTAGTTATACCAAGCATAACTAACTTTCTTTATTTATGTATTTTCCCTACTCTTTGTAGGGATATATTATTCATAATATATTCATTGAACCTTGATGAAGTTAACTTTCAATCTCTAACATGGCATTTTTTATTTTTTTATTTTTGGAAGACATGTTTTTTTTAAAAAAAGGAAAAAGTTTTGCTCTCTTCCCACCCAACCCATGGCTTTCAATATTTTCAGCAATTTTACATCTCAGACTATATCATAACTTTGCCTACTCTTCGTTCTGAGACACTGACCCTTACCTAAGGTCTTTGTATCAGGCAGTGGGTAAGTATGTAACCAAGCCCCATGTGACACCTGAGTTTATTGGTTTTCTTTTGGACTGTGGCTCCTCTAAAGTAGAACTTGAACACTAATTGGCTTGGACAAGATTAACTGAGAGATCCAACCACTCAGTTTTTCAGATCCAGATGATCATGATGGTGGATTGCAATTGTTATGTCCTTTATTCTTCTCAGGAATTGCCCACACCAATATTTGTCCTTGGATGTGCTTCAGTGAGGGGTGGATTCTCAGACCAAGTATTTTATTATTTCACTAAAAGTTCGATGCTCCTTTTCTGATGTCCAACAATCTAGTCTTTGGCACCTCATTCTTTTCCCAGCTATGATCAGGTTAATACCAACTTATGCATCTTGGCATGGATTGTTGGCATGCGGACAGTACTCATAGAGTCAGTGCAGTGGGATCTCCAGTGGAATAGGATGGTCCCCCCTCCACAGAGACTTGCCTGTTTCTTGTCCCCTCAGCATAGCCATGTAGAGGCTTGCAGGAGAATATGTTTGCAGCAGAATGAAGAGGATCATTATGGGCTATGTTCTGATAGCTGGTGCATGGAAATGATGTCTGAATCATCATGAGCCGGCTATCAGAACACAGGTGGCAAGGACCATCTTTCCCATGCATGATCCCTGCAACATTTGGAAGGGGGAAGCCAAGCCATGATTGTTAAGCCTCCATCTTCCTGGTTGGCTTCCCTCCCACCCTCCTGATATTGTGTGGGGGTAGACAGGAGAGGGGGCAATGGACCACCAGCAGGTCTTTGGAGGGTACAGTGTGGTTCTTGGAAACTGTCAGGCCCCTCTAGGTTTTTTAGTTAATCTCATGTTTTTGCTACCCCACCCCTGACAAAGAGTGAGAGAGTGTCAGTTTTGCTAAATAGTGCTGTTTTGGGCTCCCAACCTGAAATACCCAAAGAAATAGCCAGGAATGATCACCACAACATCACTACAACAGTGCAGTGCAGTGCAGTTCTGAGTTTGGAAGGGTGTCATATCTGTCTCTGGTTGAAGTTATCAGTATTGTAGAAAATGAATTGCATATGGCTGTTCAACCAAAATATTCGTGTTCAATAGTGACATATGTCTCTGTGTAGACAGTCCTCATTTCAGAGACTGAATTTTGCTACATTTCCAAGAGCGTGTCTTGAGGGAGAGGATCCCTGGCTTTCATTTCTGCAGAGCTTTGCTGAGAGTGCAGGGCACTGTGGATTCGGTGAAATTTATATCTATCTGGTTATCATCAGTTGTTTTTGATAGACTAGAGAGGATATTTATAGTCTCAGAAGAAATTTACCTACTTTAATATCTATTTTCTCTCTGTGTGTGTATGTGCCTTCAGGTTACCTGTTGATTTATGATGACCTCATGAATTTGTAATAGAGGTAGAGTCTTTTAAATCTGCTCATAGACAATATTTGTGACCCTCTAAATGGGCTGGGTGTGGCATCTGATGATAGTCTTGTATAGCCCTTGGCCCCCTGGACCCACCTAAGTATTAATAAGGAATTGGTTGACAAGTTACTTTTCTGGATGCAAGTGAGGGGGCATTTTGACTGTTCCAGACCCATCCCATAGCTTCTCTGAAACAGGAAACAAGAGGCAATGAAAACTCTAGCTGGACTTGCCTTCCATTTGCTGGAAACATAACTTCTAGTCACTGCTGATTGTACTGACCGAAGGAAGGTGTTGAAAATGATCCTCCTGTCTTCAGCACAAGCCCAACCCTGTTGTAGAGGATGACAAACATTCATTATGAACTCATTTAAGACAAGGAGGCAATACTGTATTAATTTTTAAAAATTGTTATATTTATCTTAGGTGGCAGCTCCACAGAGAACGACTGTGCATTTGAACCAGAGTATGCTATCCCAACACTCCCAGTGCCCGAAGGTATGCAGCACATTCGGATTATGGAAGGCATGTCCCGCTCTCTCCCATCCTCCCCATTACTAACACATCAGTCTATCAGTGTTCGGCTCCAGCCCATGAAGAAATTAACTGGTAAGGAATTTACACAAGTTTAGTAAGTTTGAAGTGTTGAATAAAACCTGGCATTCCCTCCTTCCCTTCTCAAAACACTGTGTAAGTTGAGTGAATTTGGTTTTGATTTTACTTGGAATATGCTCAGTATTCAGTTTAGGAGTCTTTTGTGAACAAACAGAAGAACAAAAGAAAGACCGTGGAGAACTTTGCTCTATTTAAAGGTGTTGGTGAAATACACATTCTTTATTTTTCTCAAGTATTCACATCGAATATGATCAAGGTAGTGAACTTGGTGTCGTGGTTCCCCTTGATTCTCTGGGGAAAAGTAAGTGGGCTGTAATCTAAGACAAAATTGAGAGAACCTGCTTTATTCTCTAGACAGTGGGAATGTGAGTGAAATTATGCTTGTTGTCTCATAGGGCAGTTTTGTCTCTGAATACAAGCTCTTTTTTCTCAGATAGGTAGGTAGTTATCTTACGGGACTGTGTAAGGAACTGGATTTTGGTGCAAATTGTGAGTCTCCAAACTACTTAGGAAAGTGGATGATCTTCAACAAAGTCTAATGGAGGGTTCAGGGTTTTCCCCCTCGCTCCTGTTGATAACTTTGAGATTGCAGTGAAGGAGTATTTTTTTCTGTATCTTTTCCCCCATTCCAAACTAGGAACAAAGTTTGTGACATGGAAAGTTCTTCCCTTCTATACCATTTCATAGTTCATCAGTGAAAATAAGCCCCTATGTTCTCCTTGGCCTGACTGGAGGCTGTGTTCTGTTTAATACAGAACCATGACTCATGGTAAACAGGGACAAGGGTCATCTTTGGAAATGTTGGTCTCATCTCATCCTTTGCTCTGTCTGAGGTAATGATTTCAATTCTTTTGCCATCTTTGCCTGTCAATTTGTGTGAGAGGAGGAACGATGGAGGAATGCTTCTTCTAAGGTGGCATATGTCTCCTATGGTCTCCTCTCTAGAAGGAGGTGCACTGTTTTTAAAATTACAGAACAACAAGAGGAAGTCAGCTAAAGTACAGACAAAAGAATCATTACAATTCTCATATATCTTCTTAAATCTTAGCCAATATTTTATTACTTTACATTTTCTTGATTTCATGTTTTTTCATAGACAACCAGGCAGTGTTTCAGGGCTAATAATTGTTTAATTTTTGACTGTCATAAAGTCTCTTATGATGTGTAAATTTATTGATATTGTTCTGGAGAATCCTGGTTTATCATGAATGAGCCAAATGCTGAAGTATGTAGCCTATTTGTTCTTGCTTAGCTCTTTCCACTAGTACAGTCGGGTAAGCAAACTAAAACTGGTTTCTTTAGTGAAGAGGTGTGCAAATTGTATCTGAGAATAGTAGCCAAACTTTAATTATGCTAGCCAGAAATCATATAATAAAATAACTTTTGAACACATGAAATACTTTTCCATTCCACCTAATAAACAGCAGCCTGTTCTTTTAATAGAATTAAGAAGAAGGGCTAACAACATGCATGACAGTGTTCCCCATAAGTAGCCAGTCATTTGCAGCTTTCTTCCCTAAAATTAAATGTTGTCTCCAGTTCCTTGGCAAGCCTCAGCACACCAGAGAAATATATGCATGCAAAATCAGTTTTAAAAAAGCATAGAAGATGCCATGTATATATTTGCATGTTGAAACCCTGTGAGAACTCTGGCTTGTCATGAATGAGGACCATGATGGTACACTCTCCTTGATCATTCCCATTTGCAGTGGATCAGCTGAACAAACCACAGAGCTTAGCTCTGTAGCTGGGTTATTGTGTCATCTGGCAGCAGCCAGGTTTCCTTTTCTGGTTTGTTTCCTCCCAGCAAACAACTGAAAGAAGATGGGAGCAAACCCTAGTTTCTCTCTCTCATTTGATGCCAGGGTATAAATTATAGAAGAGAAGCTATCTGCTGCCAGAAGACACAATAGATCAGTCACACAATGAAACTCTGGTTTGTTTAGCTGTTCCCGCAGTAAGTGGGAGCAGTTGAACAGCATGCAATAGCAACAGCATGCTGCTCATTCATGACACACCAAGGTTTGTGTGGATCCTTATTAGTTATATCATATGAATGCACTCAGCCTTTTGCCCTTGCTCAAAGAATTCCACTTTAGATCCTTCTTTCCCTTCAGCAGCTCCCTTTTACAACCAGGTTTTTGATGTTTTCTTTGGAAAATCTGAATAATGATAGTAGATATATTTCATATTTTTAAACTTAATTTTTAAATGTTTTAAAAACTCAGTATCAAAATGACATGGTTCCAGTTCCATGTAGATTTTAAATGCAATTATTGCATTATATTATATAGAGATATATTAAGTCATGCCTTTGTGTGCCTAGGAATACTTAGTTCATACACTTTCTCCTTTCAGGATGGTCGGTCTGCAATAAGTTATCAAATGGCTATCAGATCTGTGGACTATTTTTAGGTGTGCATGTGTATAAATAAGGACCATTGCCTTTTTAAATTGGGGTAATATGAAACTCAGTCATTCAAAATCAATGATCTCACTGAATTTTCAAACTCATATATTGAAACAAAATAAAAAATGATTTTTTTCCCCGCAGCATTGTATACAAATAGATTAAAATTGTCTTTTCAGGAAACTACATGAGTTATTTCATGGTATATGTTTGCCTGTGTGTGTTATCGTGCCCTGAGCAAGAGCTACAAGTACTGATAAGGAGTGATGGTGGAGATGATCCGATACACCTCTGCTTGGTCTGCGTAGTAGGTCATTCTGGGTCTTAGACATCTTGGAGCAGTTCTGTTGGGCCCATTGCTTGAGCATGAGATCCTTGGTTAAAATGACTGACCTGGCTCAGGGGCTACTGTCAATGAAATCCAGGCTGTGGGAATCTCAGTTTTGAGGGATTTGTGGGGTTTGGGTTTGGTTTCTCAGCCCCAGCAATACCTCTTCTGACTGTAGTGATCTCCTTGCTGTTGAACCACTGGCAAGCTTACAACTGTTTAGAGATGGGTCGTGGTCTTTTTCAGCTTCCTTCTCATAAGAGATAGGAACAAATACTAATTCAGAAAGCTCTTATAGCTGCTTTCATCACAGGGATTGTGTTGTTGAGGGGAAAAAATAAACATTTTTTCTTATTAATATGAAATCATTTAATCTTTGACTTCCATACTTTCTTTTGGGGTGGGGGTGGGGGTTGATACATAGCAAAAATCATAAGGACAGTTCTGCAGTCTTTAATTTTCTTGAGGCAGTGAGGACTGATTGAGGTCTGCGTGGCTAAAAATATGCTCCTTCTATGTTCTATGTGCAGTGTGTCCATATATCTATTCCAAATAAGTTTTTCAGTAGGGAGTTTCTTTTTTTAGTCAATATTTGATACCTCTGTCAGCTGGAAGGATCAAGTTCATGTACAAAAACTCATTTAAATGACAGCAGATGTTAGTTTTTCAAGCATTGGACCCAGTTTCCCCAAAGTTAAAAAGCAGTCTGTCCATTATTAGTTGCGTATGTCCATCCTACTCTTCTTGTTTTTAATTTCAAAGTTATAAATTTTAATGAAAACTTATTCTGTTATTTTTCTTAATCCAACCTTATCTTGTTTCTGAAAAATAACACTCTTGACTATAAGAGTAATAACACCTATATGATAAATCTGTTGAAGGGGAAAAAGGAAATACAGTCAGCCTTCCACATTTGTGAGTTTCACTTTCATGAATTTGATTATTTGTGAGTTTCTCCAACCCCTGCCTCTACTCTGGTGTGTCGTTTCTGGAGGAAAGTTCCCTTTTGGTGGCTCTGATCAGGCTGTGCAGCCCTTTAAAAACCTAGTTCTGGTCTTCCTCCTCCACCACCAGCTGCTGCCTGGCCAGCTAAGGACAGTTTGCAGCCTGATTTCTCAGTACCACAAATCCTCTGCCCTTCCCACCACCAAGGAAGGAAATGAGCAAGAGAGAGGAAATGAAGGGCCATCATACCGCTTTCCCTCTCCTTTCCCTGAGCAGGTTTGGACCCTGGGTGTCCATTTGCCTTGCCATGCCTTCAATTTCAATTGATTAATCTGCCTTTATATTTAAAGGCTAATCTGATACACACACACACACACAAATTGCGTTCAACCAACTAAACAAGCTGGCAGAGCCTACTATCCCTCCTCTGTGCCATGCAGAGAAATGTGATAGGCTACTACAAAAAGGGGAAAGTTTTCTGTCTCCTCCCAATCTTCATCAGGGTGGATTAATTCTAACTGATTTGCTGCAGTTTGCAGCCATATTCCTAATCATTCAGCCCAGTTCAATACATGTGGGTGCAGCAGTCACAAATAGGAGGATTCTCATAAGCCAGGATAGAGCTGTGCTTCCTCTGTTTTTCTCCTGTGGCATGTGAATGGGCACCATTACTTGCACCTCCCATGTCCCCATTGCCTAGCTGTCCATGCTCCAGTTAGTTAAAGTGGATTAAAACAGAAAACATTTCGTTATTTATTCTGTGTATTTTCTGATTTGACTACAGCAAGTTCTAAGATAGCATACATGATTCTGTCCCTATTTTATCCACACAATGATCCTGCGGCATTGGTAGGACCGAGGACGTATTCAAGTTCATCCTATCACCTTTTTCACTGAGTGCAGACTTGGGCCAGGGTTTCCTAGATCTTAGTTTAGGATTCTGCTACAATAGCGTTGCCTCTTAACTGGTTTCTATGGAACTATTTCTGTATGGAGGCTTTATGGCCACTGGTAAGCTGGGTCAAGCTCTGAAATGTTTCCACTATGGGAAGTTACTAATTTCTCAAAGCATTAGTATTTTTTTTTAATTCAGCCTCTAAATTGACACATTTTAGATTGTTATACCAGATTTTATAAAAAGTATTTTGAGAAAAATAGGGGTTAGCAGTCATATGTAATATATTTTGTAAATTATGTTATTAAAATGCAAAGAGAGGGGAAGCAAACCCACAGCCATTGAGAGTTGCTTCCTAAAAGAAAAACTCTACACTTAGATACTTAAAAATTAACACAGATTAAACATTTTGGAGGAACAAATCTTGGCAGATACCATAAAAGACTTAAGTAATTCAGTCTTCAACCAATGGATTGAAAGAGATCTTAAAACATACCTTGGAGTGAAAAGTAAACTGACAGAGAGCTTGCAAATGAGGACAGAGCAGCACTTCTAGTAATGATGTTGAAGCAAATCTAGAACACATAATGTGTGAACCTGAAGCTTACTGAACTGGGACCAGAAGTAACAGCACAGCTTTAGGCACATCACCAAACTTTCACTGAGGAATGGTCAGTGCCACTGAAGCCTCTGGAAACCTAATTTTGCTCACGAATAGTAAATTCAGTGGATGTTACAAGGACTGCAAACAAGGCCCTCAAGCCTAGTATTCAACTTTAGAAAAAAAAAATCAGCAACCTCTTTAAGAGCACAGATGAAATGCAAGGTGGACCCCAGGATTTAGAAAACCACCGCAAACATAGTAGTGTGAAGGTTTGTGGGATCTGACAATCCAAGGAAAGAGACTCATGTTACTAACGAACAGCTTTGAAGAAGTTTTACTGGAGATTGACATTTCTGAGCACATCAAACTTTACTCTTTAAAGAAAGGACAAGAGACGTTATAACGAGTTTTGCTTGATACACAACTGAATAGGCCATCTTAAGATGGATATGCAAGCTGGCAGACATTAATTTAAAAATATCACAGTTGTGTTCCTGCAAGAGGTAAGTCCTGACACACTGCAAAAAGGGAGAGAATTTCACCCATATGCCAATAAGCTCAGAGAGGTAGCAACGAAGTAAGGATGGCTGAAGAGAATAGAACTCTTTTTGGAAAGGTCAGAGAGAATGTAGGCAGATTTTGGTTATTTGGTAAAAACTACTACTTTCAAAAACTGTAAGGGCAAAATTATTCAGTGTTCCTAATAGGCTAGTATGAGGGACTTCAGATTGTATTCTCTTAATGTAAAAGGGCTTGACGTGCTGATTAAATGATGTTGGGTCATAGAAACAGTTAAGAAATGCACCAAGCATTCTCTTTTTACTGTAAAGACCTTTGAAAAAAAAAAGTAAGGTACCATATTCAAACACTGAGTATTTAGCTGATGATCTGCTAGCAGTGTTTCTCAACCTTTTTCCAACTGTTTTCTTTTTTCTGTCACTTCTGTTTTCTTCACTTCTCACTTCCCTCTGTAGCCCCCTAGTCCCGTGCTGTGGCTCCCCATTTTACATAATTTTCACCTGTGGCCCCACTGGAATATCGTGGGGGCCCCTAGGGGCAATATAGCTCCTGTTGAGAAACACTGCAAAGCAGTGTTTATAGTCAGATACCATTCCTGATGTTGCTTCACTACAAGTCCCACCAGTCTTGCATAGCTAATTGTGAAGAAAGCAAGGAATTGCAGTCTAGTAATATCATGATAACATGATTCCCTTCTCTGCTCCCAAGAGAATGTGGTTGTGATACTCCTCACTGCAGAACTACTCTTCCTAGTAGAAGAAAGAATTATAGAGCCCAACTGAAGTTCTATAGTTGTAATGAGGTGGGGTGGTGTCACTGACTTCTAATATGGGGGGGCAGTGGTGGTCACTGACTTCTAGCCACTGTCCAGATAAAAGGTAACATGACTTTGCTGATGAAATATTTAGCACTCTGGAAAATATTCAGAAGGGTATTTCTGTATTTGCTGGTGTATAAGATGCACCCATGTATAAGACGCACCACATTTATACACTGGCAAATTCTATTTGCTGGCGTATAAGACACACTGGCATATAAGACGTACCCCATTTTCAAACAGGGGTTTGAAAAAATTGAGTCTTATATGCCAGCAAATACAGTATATTCTTATAGGAAACTAATCTAAAAAATAAGGTAGAGCTGGAATGTGCAGACAAAGAAAGTAATAAAGTAGCAATAGTATTATTTAATTTGAAACAAAAAATATTATGAATTCAGGAATAAAAATAAAAATACTCATCAGTTTTTTTAAAGATGATAACAGGGGCTATATCCATGATCAAAACAAAAGAGGGTGTCCCTATCTCTGACACTGGAGGCATAGGGAATCAGTTCAGAGCATTTCACTCTGAATTATACCTGAAGGATACCCTCACAGTCATAAGGAAGGGGAGGAGGGAAGAGAGAGAGAGAAGTTCTCAGAGAGTTTCACAGATGATTGGGGATTACAGCCCAGGTTTCTTCAGTCCTTGACTGACACTACAAGAGCCCTGCCAATGCGTGCATAACCAGTGGTTTAATACTTAAGTTTATATAGTGGGTGTATTGAGGACTAACACTCAGCTGTTGTTTTTATTAAGGCTGAGCCAAATCTTTTTCCTGCAGAACTCTAACAATTGACTTTTCAGGCTTTCTTTGGAAGGCACAATACGTGCTATTGTAATGCATTTATTTGTGATGTTGATTGGTTTATAACTGTAGAATAAGTACACAAAAACATACTGCTAGCATCCCATTAGTGTCTTGATCACTCTTTGCCCTACCGAATTAGATTGTGTGTATATTATGTATCTGGTTTTTGAAGACTCCAGGGCTGTTGAAAGGCACAATTAATTATGCATAGATTTATATTTGTGCTGTGGTGTCGGTTGGGGGGAACACTTAACAAGGAAGAATTGAATGTAAGAAATTGCAATGAAGTAAACACATTGTTTTAAAAGTGTCTAGTCTTGCAAATAGTTTTTACTTACAGAAGGAATAAAAAATGCCTTGAGCCTTTACTACAACACTTGTGATCAAGTATTTCACATACAGGAAGGTTGACAAAAGAAAACAAATGGAAGGAATGGTTATTGTCATTTTTTATTTTACTACAACAATTTATCCAAATCTTAAAAGCTAGTGCACATATTATGGTATACCTTTCAGTGGACTAGAGTCCATTTCATCAATTGCAATTATCCTCATTTTATGGAAGATATGTGAGTGTGGATGTGTCTCATACAGATATTAATTTATTTACAAATGCTAAGATGATTGTGTTGTCACCATTTACTGCTGTTGTAAATGGTAGTTGTGTTTCTTCCGAATAGCATAGATTGCATCAGATTTCATCAGAGTGGATTAGGTAGAATCAGTGAATTTGAGTGACTAAAATGTCATAGAATTCAGTGGGTCTACTCTAAATATGACTAAATCTTGATCTGGTCGTATAAATTAAACTTCAGTTGAATTATCACATACTGCTTTGTGCACTGTAAGTGTGTGTTGGGTAGGTGGGGAATGGATAATGATGATGGTAACACTTTGTGGATCTTATAGACTCTTGCTTATAAAGATTTGTCTACTTGAAATGTTAGGGTTCAGGAGAATCTAACAAGGCATTACCACATCTTTGCTCCTCCCATAATCACAACACTATGCACTGGCGGAGCAACGTGGGGGTGGCGGGAGTGGGGCACCCCCGGCGGGGGGTGCTGCCAGGGTACCTGGAGCCAAATCCCAGGGCTCCTCAGGGACTTCTCAGCTTCTCCAACCGCCTCCGCCTCCGCCTCCGCCTCCGCCTCCGCCTCCGCCTCCGCCCCCGCCTCCCCTCCCCTCCCCTCCCCTCCCCTCCCCTCCCCTCCCCTCCCCTCCCCTCCCCTCCCCTCCCCTCTCCTCTCCTCTCCTCTCCTCTCCTCTCCCTCTCCTCTCCTCTCCTCTCCTCTCCTCTCCTCTCCTCGGCGGCTGGAATTCCCTCAAGCAGTGCCGTCCCCAGCTGGTGGCTGCAGCAGTAGCAGCATCAGCAGCAAAATGGAAAAAGAAGGAACGGGTGGAGGAGGGAGCAGTGAGCAGCTGCAATAGTTCAGACCTGGAAGATGCCTCTTCCTTCAGTAGCTGATGGGATACTGAGAAGCGGCAGGGGACTGTCTCTCTTCTTCCTCCCGTCCACCCTTCCTCCTTTCATTGAGTTGCAAGCGAAGTAGGAGAGTGAGAGCTTGTGTCTCTTGTGGGCAGAGTATTCCCTGGTACACTGCCTCAGCTTCCTTGTGGTCTTACAGTATTTCTTCTGGCCAAAGTCAGAGAAAAGTAGTCTTCACCGACAACCACTCCAGCATCTCTGAGCCGGCAGGTTGGTTCGTGGTTCACTTGTCCGAGTTCAAAGGAGTTTCCCATTTGGATTGCTGCTCACAGCATACCCCATCCAGTGTGCTGCTTCGTGGTTCATATACCTGAACTTGAGATAAGTTCCTTTTGGTATTATAACTGCCAGCATCCACAGCCTCCATGTTGGGTCACACTTCATATGATAGAGCCTTTCAGAGACTCCATCTCCCAGTATTCCCCAGATGGCGTGTCGGTTCATATCCTAAGACTCAGAAAATTTCCCTTTTTGGACTCACAGCGTCCCCCAACAAGCATGGTTGGTTCACAGCTCATATAACAGAACCTAGGGAAAGTACCTTGGAGGCTATATGTCCCAGCATCTCTAACCAGCTGTGGCCCACTTGAGGATTCTGGGAGTTGTAGTGGGGGAGAGCCCTATAGGGAACTAAATTTCTCAGCATCCCCCAATAACCATTTAGGCTCATGGTTTTTATACCACAGTTCAGGAGGGGGCCCTTTGAGGGACTACAAATTCCAAAGGATTGCAACTCCCAGAATTTAAGGAGTTGTAGGCCTCCAGAGGAGCTTTTGTTGAGCTCTGGCTCATCTATCTTGTTCCATGAGTCAAAAATAGAAAAAGATTTGAGCAAGTACCTATCGCATTTTCCTGTGGCAGTGAGTCAGCCACAGCCTGGCTTGGCACTGCCCTGACTGGCAGGGCACAAAGCGGCTCTCCGTTGCACAAGGGAGGCCTTGTGCCGTATCTTGCTCACTACCAACTGGAGATGCTTCTCTCTACAAAACAGGAGCTCCTTTAATGAATGGGGTCAAAGCAAAGTTCTAGTCCTCATCGGGTTTTCATTTCATGCAAATTAACTGCTCTGTTACAGGATGTTTCTGGTTCTCATGGGTTTTTCATTTTGTGCAAAGTGACTGCTGTCCTACTGTGTTGTTACAAATTAAGCTTCTAGTCCTGATGGGTTGAATTAAAAATGAAATTGTGTCTATTGAACCCAGTAGTGAATATCCCATCTGGGCCATTAGCGTCTGTCTTGTTGTTGTGTGCTTTCAAATTCTTTCTGACTTATAATGACCGCATACGGTTGTCCAAGGTGATCCTATTATGGGGTTTTCTGTGGCTGAGAGTGTGTAATGCACCCAGGATCTCCCAGTGGGTTTCTGTGGCTGCGTGGGGAATCAAACCATGGTCTCCAGGATCATAGTCCAATGCTCAAACCACTAGACCACGTTGGCTTAGTACAGTCCTTTCTGACTGTTTCTCCAGGGTCTTGGATAGGGAAATGTCTTTCCCTTGATACTTCTTGGTGCAGATGCTGTAGACTGAAGCTGAAGGGCCGTGTTTCCCTTTGCCTCAGGCAGCAAAATATCTTGAGGTGGCCCTGAAGTTGTTTAGATTGTGGCAAGTGCTTCTTGTTACTGATTCCAGAATTTTTCTCTTATTTGTGCAGCTTGGAAACCTGGGATTTCTAGTTTTCTTGTTTCATTCTTTTTCTGTATCTTTCCTGGTGTCCAGCACTTCTGTGGTGTTGTCTCATGTTACACAAACAGAAGAGAAACCTTTCTCCTGATGAGATCCTGAGCTACTCATATTTCCTTTCTCTCTCCCTGTAACTCCAGTTGTTTGCTCCTCACTGGAAAGTCCAGAGTTCTCTGCACATGCTTAAGGGCACGTTGCCTCAGAAGGCCTGAGGCATTTCCAAATTTTGTGTCAGCAATGGAAGCAGGTTTGGAGGTTGAGACAGGCTGTGGCATGAAGAACACCGCAGTCCCTACTGTTGCAGTGTGTGCGTAACCAATGAAGAATTCATTTTCCGGGGCCATGTTGCTGCCTCCTGGGACCATGTGAACTGCCAAATGTAAAAATAAAAGAAAAACACCAATAGTGGCCAGAAGTCCAGTTTGGAAGTTGAGAAACAGGCCCTTTTAGATCTTAAAAAGTGAATATGGAACACAGTGTATTTGCCAGAAAAAGGCTGGTGTGTAGAATGGAGTAGATTGTGCATTGGAAAAACAGCATATTGGGGAAAATGGGTAGAGTTAATCAAGGAAGCCATGGCTGTCCTGGGTTTGCAAGACCTGAGCGGGGCTGTGGATAGCCAGGATTCTTGGAGGTCTCCCATTCATAAGGTTGTTGCAAGTTGACATTGACACAAACAACAACCACAAATCTTTGTCATAGAGACTTTGTTGTTATCAAGTCAACTTTGATTTATAGTGACCTTATGGATGAGAGGACCTCCAAGGCACTCTGTCCTCAATTGCCCTGCTCAGGTCTTACGCATTCAGGGGCTTGTCTTACTTGATTGAGTCTATCAGTCTGTGATGTCCTCTTTCTCTTTTCCTGCTGCTTTTTTCCTTCCCTAGCATTATTGTCTTTTCTAGAGAGCCATGTCTTCTTGTAATATGTCCAAAGTACGACAGCCTCAGTTGAGTCATCTTGGCTTCTAGGAAGAGTTCAGGCTTCATTTTCTCTAGAACCCATTCATTTCTATTTTTAGCAATCCAGGATATCCATAGAATTCACCTCCAGTGCCATAGGAACTAGCAACTTGATTTTCCCTGACTCTGCCATAAAGGCTAGCAAAAAAGAATCTGTCTAAACATTAGAAAGAACTTTTTGACTGTAAGAGAAGAAGGTGATGGATTCCCCCTCTTTGAAGATCTTTAAACATGGGCTGGTGGGCATCTTTCAGGAGCACTTTAGCTGTGTATTCCTACATGGGAGGTACATGGGTCCTTTCTAGTTCTTAAGAATCTATGATTCCGTAACTTCTTGCTGCTTCTAGCCTTTGTCCAATGGTTTCTCTTGGTTGTTGTCAAATTCCTGACTGGTTCATTGTTGGTTTTAAGAAGGTGAGGTTTTACCTGGAGTTTTTGACCTGCGTCTTCAATCTTGATACTTGATACTCCTTCCTTGATACATCCCTCTTCCTCTCTTTTTAATTAACTTAAATGCCTTTTTGACACCATGGCATACTGCTGCAGTTCAAAGCTAAGACCTGCTTAGGGTTCTCCATCACCTTGGAGAATTGCTCAGGAAACTTGGTCAGTAATATGGTTTTCTTTCTCCTGCCTCTCTCTGAGTGTAGGATTTGTTGTTGCTGTGTGTCTTCAAGTCATTTCTGACTTATGGAGACCCTAAGGCAAACTTATCACAGGGTTTTCTAGGAATGAGTAGTTCCAAAGAAATACAGTCACAAAAGATACAAAGAACTAATTTTTTATCCATGTACAAGTAGCTACATACAAAGTAGTTACAAAGTTACTAGTTGCTTGTAATTAATGTTTTTTTTCTGGCAGAAATTAATGCAAGGGTGGAGAAGGGAGGGCCATATATGCCTCTTGCTCTATTTGTGTGCTCCCCAGGCCTCCAGACCTCCAAATTTTCCCCACAAGGAATGAAGATTAAAAAATGCCCCCAAATGTCTGAACATTGTCTAAATTGTTTTTTTAAAAAGTAGCAGGTTGGGTTAATTGGGCCTCATAACCCCGAAAACATTTTAAAAAAAGATTTGGGAAGGTGGTGGAAAATTAAACAGGAATTTATATGAGATCACTTCAGATGTACCACATTGCAACCCCCAAATGGGACATAGCTGAGTTAGATTCCAGTTGTAATATACCATGGACAGTCTGCAGTCTTTTCTTTTGTGGTGAAGTAAAATTGATTAAGAATTACCTAAGATCTACAATGAGCACCTTATGTTTAAGAAATCTTGACATACTATCTATAGAACAGCAATGAAATAGACTTTGACAATGTAATTGACAATTTTGCTAACAGAAAGGCAAGAAAAACAACATTTTAGAATGTTGGAATTAAAGTTTCACTTCAAAAATAAACACAGTGTTTTAATGTATTTCGCTATACGTCATTTTGACTTTTGTAGAATTTTTGGTGTGTATTGAGAGGGGTGGCAAACTGGGTACCACCCTCTGGTGGCAAAAGCTCTAGCTACACCACTGACACTATGCCCTTAACAGAGTGCACTGTGATGGATGCATTTCTTAGTAATCATAATTTGTGAGGAATTGCAGCTGGCCCTCAGCTTGTGTGAGAGTTGAGATGCAGGATCCCCACAAAAGTGGAAAAACTGCAAATATTTTAGCACTCCTTAACATGGGCACTACAGACTCTGCAGCTGCAAAAATGTCTGCCTGTTTCCCAGGCTGCCCGCTCTGCACTTCTGTCACTTCCACTGTCAGTCTCCAAGTCTTCCCCGCTCTGCCTCTTAGGACAACAACACTACTGTAGAAATCGCTTTCAGTGGCATCATCCTTCACCCGAGGAGCAGGAAGAGAAGGATGAGAACACTGAAGGAGACTTCTGTCTCCTCCTCCTTTCCTGCCAGTAGCTTCATCCAGTCCATTATGAGTATGGTCCACAACTGATGTGGCTTCTGCCTGCCACTTGTCTGCCTGCTCCCTCACTCATCAGCTTGCTTTCCCTCTTGCTGGCTGACTTACTTTGTTTGCCTTGCTTGGCCCATTCATTTTTCCCAGGGCCTCCATTCCTTTCCATTTGCTGGGTGCATCTGCTCCCTGCTGCCTCTGCCCTCTCTGAGGCCCCTGATGATAATGTTAAGCCCAGCCCAGTTAGAGTGCGGGGTGGGCAGGGGAAGAAGGTGAAGAGTTACTTCTTGTTGCTGCTTCTTTCCCCCTGTTGGAATGGGGAGTGGGAGAGGGATGGAGGGGAAGGGAGGTGTCTGAGACCCAACAGCACTAATGCTTTGAAAGGGTACTTGTAGGAAATTGCTTTTGAGAGAAGGATGATGACTCTGCAGGAGGAGAGGGGAGAAGACTTGGAGACTGGTGGAAGAGGCAGCTACGTACTCGTGAATAATCAAGTTCATGAACAGTAAAACTCACAAAAGTTGAGGGTCCACTCTACTCCAGTGTCTTGATCTACTAGAGGAATCTCTGAGTTACAGCTAAAATATTCCCAAGAAAAACCGTTTGCTCCTCTTGCATTGGAAGCAGTTACCCTTTTGGAAACTAAATTCCAGAATCCCTCAGTTTGCATGACCACTGGTGATGCTGGTTGGGGAAGGAATTTTAATCTAAAAAGTGGTTTCCAGAACTCTGCAATATCTGACTGTTCCTTCCTTTGTAAACTTCTGTCATATTTCTTACTAACACCATACTAATTTTAGAGCCGTTGCCTGGAGCACATATTTACATTCTTTGTTCCTCTTCTTTTCCATTTCAAATATTAATTTCCAATTCCCTTTTAATTAGACCGCATGATTTCCAGCTACATTTGAATGTTTGCCCAATCCTTATTATGAACCAGCATCTAAAATCACTCCTGTGCTTCTTTCCATCTATTTTTGCATCCTCGGGTCCCTCTGTAGATTTAACGGATTAGCTGTAGGTCCTATGCAAGTTTTGCATAGGGAATCATGTTCAAATTTTTTCACAGAAGTGCATTTGATTGTTTTGATAATTGGCATTGTCTTGTTTCTGATTCCTAATTTCCAAGAGGTAGGCCAGGTCTGGTTCCCCATCCATTGTTTCGTACCACAGAATAGAGTCATTCTGGTCTGAAGACTCTGGGATAGATGTTGCTTTCATGCTTCTACATTATTAGCTGCAGGTACTTCTGTAAATGTGAAACATCTCCAGGAATATGGATTTAAGCTACAGTAATGTTCTCAAAACTGTTTGCAAATTTTGGTTCTGTTAACTTACTTAATACTGCTAAAAATAATTTTTAACAGCAGCAGCTGAAAGAGTGTATTTTCTTGAACTTTGCTGCTAGCGCGGTTATGGCAGAAGGATGAGTAATTCTTTAAATGTGGGCTAGTCTCCCCTTTGGGTGAGTGGAATATCTTGAACTGTATCATAAAATTCCATGGAATGATACAATTCTGATAGGATCCATCAAAAAGAGAACTGGAATCTGATACAGGTGGTATATTCTACCTTTCACCAGCAAAGAAGCAATTGAATGGAATGTATTCTTGTAACTTTATCTGTATTGATTCACTTGGTATTTGTGGAGAAGTTTGCTCCCTTATTTATTTCATTGACCCAACCTGACAAAGGAAGAGCCTATGCTTTGTTTTAATGCTGGCTCTCCTGACTTCTCTAATAATGTAATAGCTGTGTTCCAACAAACAAACAAACAAACAAACAAACAAACAAACAAACAGTGTTTTACAAAATCATGCTGTAAGAATAATAGGACTTAAGGGAAAAATAGGGTTATATGCAGTTCTCCAAAAAATATTGCTGGTAACTAAGTTATGTAATTTGCCAAAAATTTTAATGAATAACTTTTAATTATAAACGTAAATGATGACTTGAAAAACATGAGGGTAAGTATTTATTGCAGAGGTGGGCAAACTATGCCTACCAAGCCTCTGGAGTCCCCCTGAAGAGTGGAGAGACCCTCAGATTTTTTAAACAGCCAATAACGCTTGCCACACTTCAGCACACACAAGCATTAAGCTACCTGTGGCGGTCAAAGGTTGTGCAAATTCTCTCCCCCTTCCCTCTCACTCCTGGCCCAGTTTAAAATAATCATCCCTCACAAACACTCCCTCCCAATCTGCCTCACTCTTGTCCTGGCTTAAAGTCTTACCTTCACAAACATTCCTACCCCTTCATCCCATCCACCACTTAAAATCTCAGTTCTGGCTTGCACAAGCTTCTTCTCCCTTCTTCCATCCATCTCCCTTCAGTTGCTCAGTTCTCAAACTGACATGGCTGATGAATGTGCTGCTAAGAGGAGAGACAGGGTTGCTGCTTAACAGCAGAAATGTGGAGAGGCGCCAGTTTTGAATGCTCAAGATGGTATTGTGCTAAACCCAATTAAGAGTTTGTGTTCTGCAAATAGTATTCCTCCATTAACTAATTGTGTTATTACCAGTTTGCCGTGTAAAAACACATTATAGCAGAACTTACTGTATATGGTTTAGGACGGTCCTTTATAATCAGTGATATTTGGATCATCTGATACAGTGTGACAGACCACTGATTGAAAGGATCTGATTTAGGAAGGACGAGATATCTTATACTGTTTCCTTCCTCATGTCAATCTTGAGTTGGTTCTGCAGTCCACAGACCTTTTCACACAGCAACAGGCTACATAGAATTGCTTGAAAAAAATAATCCCTGCTATGGAACAGATGGTTGGAGTTGTGCTACATGAGAAACCTAAATTTAGAAGGATAAGTAAGCTCAGAATGTTTGCGGAACAGAGACCTGTGGTATATTCTATATATTGTGTCTTCATCTTATGGAGTTTTCATCTTATAGAATTCATGGGCAATCTCCTCTTCTATAATTTTAACTTGAGGCCATGCAAACATAAAATGCCATTATCATTCTGATTGTAATCTTCACTCTCTGCTTTAATTATAGTTTTAGCATTATGTCATGTCGGCATGCTTCATGACATGACTAACGATAAGGGAGGCTTGTTGATTATGTTCTTATTTATAATACTGTATGTAACAAGCATGTTGTAAGAGGCAGTCATTGCTGTATGTATGCATTGGAGTTTATATTATCAATACTTACTATTATGTTATGATGTTTTTGTCTCCTGCTGTATGCTTTGGCTGTCCTGCTACGTATTAAGCAGGTATGGTTAGTACTTGCTGTTAGTCACGTTAGTGTGGTGATTATGTACATTGCTTGATTGCATCCATTTTATATTACATGTATGTATCACGGCTTGCATAGAAAATAGGGCATGTATAGTGATATTGTATAAGGAAATTGGATAGTTCTAATCTTGCATGCTGCAAGTATATGATTTGTACTTATTCATGGAAAACAGGGAGGTGTAAGGATGATGGGATATGAACTGTTAAGTGAGAAGTCTGGGTTGTATAGGATGATGGGACTAGCTGGGAGACTTAAGGTAGTAAACAAAGCAGTTCCTGGAAGGTGCTTTGATGGGGGAACCAGATGCCAAATTGACCTTCAAAGGTTGTTTTATGATCTAGCCCAAGACCAGAGATGTCTAGTGGATGGTTGTATATTAGCTGAGATCAAGGAGAAGCAGGATGCTGGGCCAGAGAAGTTTGATATCAGCCAGGCAGGAAGAAAGGGTAATAAAGGAGAGCAAAGGAAACAGCTGGGGTAAACAGTCAGAGAAAGCCTGGGTAGAATCAGGAACCTTACGACTTAATGAGACATTGAAATTCAACCAATCAGTGTAATGCACACTGAATAATTATCATTTGGACGTATATATACTTTGTTTGGAAGACACTCGTTCAGTTTCAGTTGCTTAAGTAATGTTCGGTTTCAGTCTGTACTTCCAATAATGAACATTTCTATCCATGTTTGTCTTCACGTTCTGAGTGTTGAAAGGAGCTGGCTTAGAGCAGTAGATGACAATTACATTTGTAATATCTCTGCACACAAATATACTAGTCAAATTGATATCTGAAAATTGTGTGGTTGACCTTAACTCTGTATACCTATATGTTTGCTGAATATTGGGAGATTTTTGTATGCAGCACTTGGAATGCTGCAGTTGCTGACCAAGAGGAAAAGACAGTGTGTGTCACGGGAATACAGAAGGAAATAGTTTTTGAGATTTATGGTGAAGAGAGGACTAAAGGTATCCCCTTATAGATAACTGATAATTTACAGAAGTGCCAAAACTGAAATATGTGACTTCCTTTTGTTTGGTGTGTTGAAGTATCTCATAACTTAGAGAAATTTGAAAACTCGAAGATACCTTCTTTTTGATTTGTATATTAGTCTGGAAACTGTAAATCAAGTAGTTTGCTTAAAAATTCAGACTAAATCACAATCTTTGACCATCATAAACAGAATATCTTTACCTATATGGTTATCTTGCATGTACATTTTGTGAGCTAAATTATCTGTGAACTGTTTGTATGTAATTTTAAATCACCTTTTAATGTTTAGAGAGATGGCTAGTCAGTTTAAAATCAGTAAACTAAAAAAGCATTTCCAACTTAGATGGATTCCAATTTCAGTTCTGTCCCACCATTAGAAGTGAAACTATTTTTGGCTGAGCTGGTAGAAGACTGGTACCGGTAGATAAACAATGACTCTGTTGATTCTCTTGGACTGCTGAATGGCTTTATGTAAAATTGACCATGTTATCTGGGCTAGGATTGTCTTAGAGATAATTCTGCAGTGGCTCTTTCCCAGAAGGTAGTTTTAGGGATATCTTCACCTTGTGACTGTTGACACACCTTGTCATACTTTTTTAACATTGACATAAAACCATTGGGTGATGTCATTTGACTACCTTGGGCTATAGTTAAAATTCTAAACCAACTGCTATTGGACTTGGAGTGAGAGAAGAAGTGGTGGTTTCTGCTGAACTTAATCCCCTCCCACACTGATGTCACCCTTTCCTTTTGTAAGCCTGAGGGCAGGGAACTGTTTTGTTGTTATTTTAGGTGTGAAGTGCCATGTACAGTAGTGGTGCAACAACAACAACAACAGCAGCAGCAGCAGCAGCAGCAGCAACAGAGTAGCTTTGGAATGGATGAGGATCAATAAACTAAAATTTAATCTGTGTTTTCAGATCTTCAAATCTCTTCATCAGGCAAGATGTTAGCCCTCTCCCCACTGCCAAAAAAAAAAAAAAAAAGCAAGGAAAGGAAAAGGTGAAAACTAGGTAATCTTCTATGTTGACTTGAGATGTAATAAGGAGAAAAGGTTGTAGACTCTCAAATGGAGTTCATTAGGTTTTGCCTGAAGTGGCCTCTTGGCTTGTTGGTATAGGGAAAGAAAAGAAAAAGGTTGATTCTTCCTTTTGAGAACACAGAACACAGCTTTAAAGTTAGAACTGTATCCTAGTTATTGTGAAGCTCACAGATTTTTTTGTTGGTGGAAAACAGCATCTAGATAGTCATTATAATGTACTAGTACTGGTAATCTTCGAAGAGGTGTTTATTCGGATGGAGAAGGTACTGTATTCCTGGAGCAGCAGGGCCTCATGAGTCTCTTCCAACTTGTGGGTGACAGCAGTGGCTTAGGAGTGACTTACATCTGGTTGGCCAGCCTCTGCTGCAGCCATTCACTCTACAGTCATTTCAAGATTGGATTTGTGTATTGCATTCTATAAGGGGCTTGCAGCCAACCTAGAAATTTCAATTAATTTAGAATTCTGTTATCAGACTTGTGTTTAGTTAGCGGACAGCGACATTAGGCCAGTTCTGTTCTAAATTCACTGGTTTCCAATTTTCTTTGGAGTTCAATTCAAAATCTTTTAAAAGCTTTTGCTTTTAAAGCCCTGAATGGTATTAAAATGAGAACAGAAACATTCCCTTTGCTGTGAAGTAGTTCACAATCTAGTTTCTGTTTCTTACACACAGCTTGTGCATGGTGTCAGATTGGCACAATTACCTTTATGACTCCATCCTTACATGAAGAATATTTTAGCCATATGTGATAATTAATTTGTTCTTGCTAATAATAATGATTTTTTGTTTGCTGAATTAATTGTTTAGTAAATTGTTACATTAATTGATTATGATGTTAATCTTGTTCCTATGGGAACTTGTCAGGGCCAGTGCACAGGAAAGTGGGCTGCATCAACTGAAGTAGTAAATGGTGAGTGGAATAGGGAGGGAAAGAGTGAAAAGGACTGTAGGTATCATAGATAGTGATCTCTTAAACTTTTCAAAGTAGGAAGTACAGTCCGCTGCGTAAAAGGTTTTTTGCATAAAAGTCTTTTTGCACTGGGCTTTCCTAGAACCTTTCGTGTGTGTGTGTGTGTGTGTGTGTGTGTGTGTGTGTGAGAGAGAGAGAGAGAGAGAGAGAGAAGGAAATCAGAAATGATATACTAGTTCTATAATCTGCAGTTGTGCAGGCCAGTATTACATGAAACAAAATATAGAAGCCTGTGACTCTTTGCATCCAGAGACCATGCAGCAAAAGTAAACTCATGGCTGGTCTTTATGAGTTGTCTCTGCAGTTCCTTCCTTTACAGTCCTTCCTGATCTTCTTACTCTAATATGTGTTGCACTCCAGTCATATACTATGTCTTACATACTCATCTATGTAAGTCTATGTTTGTTGCAGTCTTTCTCACTCTGGCGTCTCTTCTCCCATGTGCACTTGCTCACCTCAGCACCCCCAACAGAACATGAAGTAGTCTGAAGCACTGCACAAGTCAGCATTTGTTGAACCATATGATATTATCACTTTTTCAGTGAAGAGGGGAGGAGCATCCTATATTGGGTTGTCTCTGACTTCTATCCGACAATAAGGAACATGGAAGTTCTTTTGAGAGAACCTTCTTGGGAGAGCAACCCTCTCAACGTGGTCAGTCTTAGTTCCTGCCTTGCTCCAAAACACAGTTAGCTCTGTTCTCTCTGTTACACTCTCTTTGTATTTTCTGTTCTTCTTGCCCTAAAAAAAGCTTTTACTTCTCACTTACATTCCTTGTTTTCCTTGTCCTCCTTGCTACATAGCTTCACTCCTTCTTTCTCTTTCCATTTACAAGTTCGCTTTCCCCTCCCTTTCTCTATCATTGCATTGTGCAAGTGACCATGTGAAGAGGGAAATGCAGCAATCATAAGAGGGAGGACATTAATGGGGGTGGAAAGGCCAATGCTACTAATGCACAGTGGCTTCCCCTGTCTGCTTTCTCCCAGCAGGACCATTATTTGGTGGATGTTTTATCGGGCGGAGATGCCCAGAAGGAATGCCTGAGGATCGAGTCCTCAGCATGGCCCAGACATATAGTACCCAGCTGATGGAACAGGACACATGACTCATATAGACTCCTGGGGGACTCCAGAGTTCCTAGTGTGGCTGAGAAGTCTAGTCAGTGGGGAGGCCTTACCATTAGTGCTCCCAGGCATCCATGGTGAGGCAGCAGAAATGATTCCCATGGAACCCCCCACCAGCACCACTAACCAACTAGATAGTATATCATCAGGAACAGAGAAGCATTGGGAGGCCAGTCCCTCCTCCTCTTTTGCCATGCTCTACTGTCAACCACATGCTCCCATAGGTCCCAGAATGGGCCATGACTGCCATCTTTATTATGGGCCCAGGGCTTGGAAGAAGGCTAGCATAGCCAGCATGGATAATCTGCTCTGTGCAGCCTGTAGCACAGAAAATTTGCATGCCATTGGGGGGGGGGCACCAGACAATCGCATAGTCAGCATGCACTTGAGTAGCCCACTTGGGGTCCCTTCTAGTGCAGGAAGTCTGGAGGCAGGAGGAAACAGGCCACCATATAGATTTGCTGGAGCTGAAGGCTGTCAGGCTGCACTGATAGCATTCTAATGCTGAGTGGAAGGGAGAGCAGTCATGGTCAGGAGAGACTCCATAACAGCAAAGGCCCACATCAACCATGAGGGAGAATCCAGATCCCACCACTTCATGGAGGAAATGAGGCTCCTGCTGGAATGGGCAGAGACTCATCTCTTGTCCCTGGAAGCAAGAACACCTTCAAGGAGATATGAACACAGGAGCAGATTGGTTGAGTTGGACCAGTCTGGACCAGGCCAATTGGAACTTTCACCTGGAGATCTTTCACCTACTAGTAGAGAAGTTTGGGATATCAAAAGCTGACTTGTTCTTATCCCCAGTCAACAACAAGGTTCCCAGATTCTTGTCCGGGTACTGAATGGGAAGCAGGGCTGGACACCCTGATAACAAGGTAGCTGAAGGAGTTCCTTTATGATTTTTCCCCTTTCCTACTTCTGTCCAGGGTGCTAAAGAAAGTGCAAACAGAAGAGGCATTAATTTTTCTCATTGCTTCAGTGTGGCCAAGAACTTCTTGAAAATAACCAACATGGCCTTGGACAGCCTGCTATTGCCATTGAGACCAGATTTGCTACCCCAGGGGAAGGTCCACCACTAGCATCCAGAGTAGCTTCAGCTATACATGTGTCTATTGAAAGGCACATGTTCCAGAGATATAGATACAATCCTGTCTTCCAGAAGGCCTTCCACACAGAGAGTGTAACAAATCCACCGTCTGTGTATTCAGAAGTTGGTGCAGGCACAAGAAGCATAACTGGCTACAGATCTCTGTCCCCCTATTGCTAGAATTCCTCCAAGAGGGGATCAGCAGCAGGCTCAGGTCCAGTGCTGTCACCCAGAGACAGATGGCTGCTATTATCTCAGTTATGCCTCTGGATAAGAGCAACAAGATACCCATGCGCTCACACTTCTGCAGGTCTATATGGGGCTTATTCTTTTTGGTCCCTCCAACAATGCCTAGGTTTTTGTTATGGGACTGCACACAGTGCTTAAATCTCTTACCATTCCTCTGTTCGAACCAATCAGACAGTAGTCTGTTAAATGTCTGACCTGGAAGATACTTCTGCTAACAGCTGTAACGTCAGCACGCGAGGTATCTTGAGTTGGGAGCCTGTTGACTAGGGATGAGCTGTATCAGGTCACGTGTGATTTGACTGCACCTTGATCTGTCCTTTGTTTCAAAGGGCTACTCTCCCTTCCACTGGGAACAAGAGCTGATTTTGTTGTCCTTCTGCCTGAAGCCATCCAAACCATTAGAGAAGATTTGGCACACTTTGGAGGTAATATGAGCCATCAATGTCTTCCTGAGGAGGACAGCCAGCTTCAGGAGGTCTGATGCCCTGTTTGTGGCTTTCTGACAGCATTCCCTAGGTCAGAAGGTCTTGTCTTCTATACTCAAGATGGATCAGAGACTGCCTCAAAAAGTGCTACAGGGTAACAGAAGTGCTGCTTCTGGGTCCAGTCCAGGCTCACTTTGCATGATAACCACTAGTATGCTGCTACTTGAGATTTGTAGGGCAGCTACGTGGAAGACACCGTCCACCTTTGTGAGGCACTATAGACTGAACAGTTATGCCTCTGCTGAAGGTGCCTTTGAAAGACATGTGCTTCAGCAGGTAGTGGACCCTTGATACCTTTCCCCTGTTCTAGCACTAGAGGGCCCCCCTGAGAAAGGGAAGCTCTTGTACATTCCAATATAGGACACTCCTCCAGTCCTCACTAGAAAAGGAACCATTTGTAGACAGTGTTTTTTAGTGAAGGATGGGACAACCATCCTCCTCACCCTAGAAGCTAGCTGGCATTTGAAGAAAGGGTTTTGTTATTTGTTCTGTTTTGAGTTACAGTTAGTTATTGTATCAGCAGTACTTACGGGTAGTCAGGATACCATCTTGGGCCACTTACTTTGTGATGTTCCTCCAGGAGCACCTTGTCAAGACCAGGACCAGGAAGATCTCTTGGGCAAGGCCAGGGCTATGACAAATAGGTATGCTTCTATTCTCCCTTCCTGAGAATACAGCACCCTTCTTCTTCTTGTCCCCAACTGGTTTCTCCTCCCAGGGTTATCTTCCTCTACAGCTTTCCCTAAATTTGCCCCTTTTCACATATAAGGACAAGCAGAGAGTTATCTCTTCAGTGAATGTGGTACCGATGGTACAAATGGTACTTATGGTACCACTGGTGGCGTGTGTAAAGAGACACTCTCTTAAAGCAGCTTTTATAAAAAGAGATAAATCTTTATTAAACACACTGTCAAGGTAAAACATTTTGTAATTAAGGATTCATAAACTAGCACAACACTTCTCCCTCCCTCAAATCCAACACTCAGCTTTCTCTATCCACTCTCTCTGTTTCCCGTTAAATGTCCGTTATTACTTTCCCTCATCTAGTCCCTCCCTTTGGCTAGCCGAGGTTCTATTTGTTCCAGCCAATCATTTTTAAGTACTCTCAGTTGTTAAGGAGGCTCTGTTACTATGTCCCCCCCCCAGGTTCATCACACACCTGCTTCAGACACTTGGTCTTCGTGTTGGCTTGGGTTTTTTCTTTCTTTCTCTATTTCAAAAACAAAAACCAAACAAAAAACAAAAATAAAACAAACAAAAAGTGAAGTTGGTATAATTCTTTCCTCAGTTTTTTCCATTTATCTTATCTTCTACTTGCGAGAGCAATAGTCTTTGATTCATTAGGGTGATGGGTAAGCAGTTACTCACCCTAGGGACTTACCACACTATATTGTTATTCCACTTTAACTACCATGACAACCAACTGTGGAATTCTGGGGTTTGCAGTTTGGGGAAGAGTATTTAGAATTATGAGCCAGAGAGCTCTTGGACCTCACTAAACTATAAACCTCAGAATTCTGCAGTATGCTGTCATGGCAGTTAAAGTGGAAAAGTAGCACTATTACAGTATAGTGTGATAGGGCCACTGGTCTCTACTCAGAGCTTCCAAGCTATAACCTGACTGACCGCATGGAGAGAGTTGCTTCCCCAAGAGGGCCCTTGAAACTGCTTCCATGTTCCTGCCTGTTGGAGAGAAGGTTGAGATAACCCGATATAGGATGCTCATCACTGTCTTCACAAGTAAGACAAATGGTTCTTTCTCTGTCATCATTTAGTACAGCTTTCAGGGCTGTGAAGTCAGTGTGCCAAACATTTGACTCCACTAACTCTGTTTTTCCACTGACTCACTCTGACTCCAACTTTGACTTCTTCATAAATGGCAAATGTATATTAATTAGTAATACCAAATTTACTATATTCCAATGAAAGCAGAAGCATTTCATCACAACTTGAATCATCAGGCTGCTTAGATCGATAGAATATAGAGTATATTTATTTGATCAAAATTTCTGAACATAAAGCTTTCCTAAAGCTTTACTATGAGAGTAAATAAGTGACATACTAGGCATTTCATATTATAAGTTTTTGTTTTAACACTGGAGTGTACATTTCTATTGACTCTGACTCCACCCAAAATTGCTTCCGACTCCATTATTTCAGTTCTCACTCCATGGTTCAGGCGGCCACACCCCCAGTGAGTAAAACTGTTACTCTGAAATTGCAACTGTACATTCCTTTAATGCATTATTTCCAGTCTCTTGACTCTTTACTCTAAAATTAGAGAATGGTAGAATCTTTAGGAAGAGGTAGCGTAATGTAGTGGTTTGAGCATTGGACTATGACCCTGAAGACCAGGGTTCAATGCCCTGCTCAACCATGGAAACCCACTGGGCGATCTTGGGCATGTTACACATACTTAGCCCCAGAAAACCTCACAATAGGTTCACCTTAGGGTTGCCATAAGTTGGAAATGAACATCACCACCACCACAATAGCAACAACAAGAATCTACAGGTAGCTTAGGACCTGGTTGATGGAAAAAGATGGCAACATGAAGAAGCCTTTCTTTTGACAACAGAGAGACTTAATAGGCCAGAGGCTTTTCTCTTTGCTTAGGCAGGTTGAATCAGGATGTCATAGCTGAAGAGGTGGTTAGGTACTTTCTGTTCTTCACAGGAAAGATGAACCCATAATGCTATCTTGCGTAAAAGGACTGCAGGCTGTCTTAGCTGTCCCTGACAAACCTGGAATGCAGCCAGTTCCTTTGCCAAGCAACTCTCAGTCCTCAAGAGAATTGTTGGGGGTGGAAATAGAGAGAGGCATAAAATACAAAAATAGTCTACTGTAGGTGGAGTAATGCTAGATGAACATATAAGGTGTATGATTTTACAAAGGAGCTGTGAAAGAGACTGCCATCATGGTACAAAAGAACAGGAATAAATCTTTGTGGTGCATGAAACTCTTGTGTCTTTAGAAAGGGGCTTTAAAGTGTTTTTAAGGGGAATATACCAGAGAGAAATACTTTGAAAAAATGACACTGGCACAGAAATTTAATAAAGAAGAGCAGGTCTATGAGAAATGGCACCATTGTTTTATAGGCAGTAACTGTTTTCATATACGGGCACCATGATATTTTGGACTTATCCATTCACAGACATTTTCAGTTTACATAAAGGGAAAATGCTGAAGGTTGATAGAGAATGCCTAGATTAAATATGAGAGGGTTGTGCTTAACCAGATTAAAGCATGCATAAATTTTAATGGGCTGTGTTTCAATTATAGTTTCCTTAGTCACACAAATAGTCGGCGTAGTGAGAAGGGAACAGTTTATATTGGAAACACAGCATTGTAATGATGATTGTAAGGATAAAAATCTGATAACAGGGTCTGCTATGAGTGCTTTTAAGTTAAAAATCCATGAGAACGCATGACTGCGAGATTCACTCACCGATGTCTCAGTGTTTTGCTCAGTTTGGTTCTGTGTCTAGGACATCCACGCTGTACTTCCAATATGTTTCATACAACTTGATCATTTAAGTCAGTAATGAGCAACTGTGGGCCTCCACAAATTTTTTACCTACAGTTGCCAGCACGATAGCCATTAGTGTGGGATTATGGAAATTGCAGTCCACAAGCATCTGGAGAGTGAAAAAAGTGATACTTATAACCTGATATGGTATATATCCTTGAATTGTGGTCTGATTGGAGCATCTTGCCGAACTTGAGATTTGGGGGCTCTTAAATTCTGGATATCTGAAGGTTAATGAAATGTAAAATGCCAGCCATTTTGAAACAATCATGAGAGCAAGGAACATCCTTGCCTTCAAAACAGAATTGTGTATTTTATTACAGGCATTTTGTCAGTTTTAGTCTGAAACTTCCTTACACCTTTTGATGAGATAGAACTCACCACTCTTCAGTTGTTGGGTTTTTTAAAGAATTCTTACTATGAAGAAGGGATCCTGCTGAGTGAGAATGGCATTCATTTTCTAGATAGGTGTCAAATGATCAGGTGTGGCATTTGACAACAAACTCCTCATACTGGTGTAATGCAGGTGATCGGTTTAAGTTCTGGAGTTGTGCATGGAAGAATAGATCTTCACTCTGTAGCAACAGAGCTGGTCATTAACTAAGTGCAGATCTGCAACAGCCACGTACTGACAAAACTAGACACAGGCCATTGTAGTGCATTTTACCACTGCTAAACAGTTGATTAAGCTCTCTGGTTATGTTTTCTCACAACAGAGGTGAGAATTGTATGAACTACAAATCCCAAAAATCCTAGCTAGCATAGTCAGTGGTGAGGAATATTGGGAATTGCAGTTCAACAACATCTGGAAGGCCATCTGATTCCCATTCCTGATTAAAAATGTAAATTACTAAATAAAGCAGCTGTGTATTGGCTCTGGAGAGCCACATTTGCCTTGAGAAGGCATATTGGCAGTCAGGGCTGCCAGCACTTTGTCAGCAGGCCTTAATTATCAAAGGCTGCCCAGACCATTCCATCCCATGTTGAACCTTGATCCATGTTCGATTTTGGTAAATCATGGGCTGAGTCAGTATTCTGAGAAGATGCTTATATGGGAACAAAGGTGAGAGCCTCCTTGGTACCTGTTTCCACACTTTGGAACTCCCTCCCGAGAGGCCAGGGTGGCTTTGTGCTTGCTTGCTTTTTTGGGGGGGGGGGCAACTCTTAACATTTTTATACCTTTAGGCTTTTAGAAACTGACTGGGATGGGATTTTAATGATCTGCAGTGCTGTTTCTAAGATTTGTATATAATTTTCTAATGAATTTTGAGATTTTTAATGTTTAACGTTTTAACTTTATAAATAGTTTAATCGGTTTTTAAATAATTCTTAATGTTTATACTTTTATTAATGGCTTTGTATGGTATTTAATTTGTATTGTTTTTAAATATGTTGTTAGCCACTATGAGTCCCATTAAAGGTGGAATATAAATTAATAGTAATAAAGAAATAGTAATAACGCTTGCCCACTTGTTAGATTATTGTCAGCCCATTGTGAGAAGGAGAACTTCATTTAACCACACATGTATGTTATTTTGCCCTCTAGTTCTCTTCCTCCTCAATTTGTTGTTGCCGTTAATTATTTGTGGGCAGTTGTGTTTTGAGAAATCAAAATTGTTTAGTAAATAAAATGCCCACTATATTTCTGAAATGTCTGAAATGTCTTTCATGAGGCAAACTGATAAGAACTCTCATTTCCAGTGTACATAAACTTTTTTTTATCAATCTGACCCCAAGGAAGCAATTAAAGGACTCTCCAAAACGTGTTAGGCATTTTAATTAATAAATATAAGGACTTCAAGAATCTTGTGTCTCTCTCTTGGCTTTATTTGTTTTTCTTTGCAATACTTCTCCCCCTCCCACTTGCTCTTCTGTTTAAAAGTATGCGTCTTATTCTGAACGTTCTGTTATGTGTTGTTTGCAGTGGTCGTAGGATGGATCAATGCTTCTTGGGGGTGTCATTTTTGTCAAAAACATATGAAAGTTATTTACGTAGGAATATTTGGTATCTGTATTAAGCAGAGCACTTGAGTTTGTGGTAGAAACAGGAGAAATGACTTTGGATGCTCTTGTAAGATAAAAAGGAAAAATTTATCTTTATTGTCTCAGAAAATCCATCTTAGGATACTAAGGGAAATAGACAAAAGACATTGACCTAAACTTGGTTAGAGACCCCCTAAAAACTGATTCTCATGTTTGGTGGTAAACTAGCATCCATTTTTGGGGTTGGATTCTCATGGATTGAATAGTCATTGAAAGTGATTAGTCTCTCACTAATCACTATACAAATGTTGATGCCTCTTTGCTTCTGACAATTTAATTCAGTTATGTCACTTCATAAGAAGTCGAAGGGACTCAAAGGATTTTTCCAACTCACTGATGATGCAGGAAGTCCAAACCAGGAAGCTTCTTGACCTAAGTCAGTCCTGTACCAGTGAGTTGCTATGATTAAAATGGCTTGCTGGGTTTGGATTCTAGCTATATTTTGCCTTGTTTTCTGTGTCCTGTTTTGTGTTTATCATTGTGGTGCACCAGAAGTAGTCTGAAAAAGTTCTTGAAGAAGCTTGCACCTTATATGCTTTGATTTTCTCCTTGGATTGAGGTTAGAATCACTTATTCTTCCACCGGTTCTACTGCTGGTTTGTAAGATGCTATATTTTGGTTCACCGAACCCCCGTTCCATAGAGTCGAGTTGCTTCTTTTCTGATGTGCCAGTGTTCTGCTAGTTCTGTTTTCTGATTCTAACATATGGGTTGATAGAATCCTAGATCGCAGCCAAATATTTTTCTCCTTCTCCTGGCTTAACGACTGTTAGATGAGTCTTTGTGTTTTTTTCAGTGTTACTGCTGCTACTGCAGTATTCACAGCACAAACAGTTTTTCTATTTGAAGTGATTATACATGTGACAATTTGTTGTGACTGAAAATGAAGGCTGCACAGATATGTGATAGAGAGAAGGTAAGTGTTAAAGGGTTTATTGCTTTTTAATATAAACCATTCCTGGAATCCATGTCATAGCTCCATATATGGTGGTGCTTTTTTTCACTGAGTTACCATGACAACAGCAGCATTGCACCATTCATCAGCTCTGGACTGGGTTGCATTGCTAGCCTTTCGTGTTACTCCTGAATGTTAAGGAGCATATCAGTGAATCATTCACTTCGGTATACTGCGCCATTACCTATCTGTCCCCTCTGTAATTGACTTTGACAAGGAGTGGGACAAATTAAAATACACCACAGAAAGAAATTGTGAAAATGCTTAGTTTAAACCCCAGAGACTTATAGAGTATATATTTTATGTGGTAGTCTGAGAAGAAGGTTTGTTTAGAGAGAAAAGCTTGGTATTTCTGTGAGCTTTCCTGAAATTGACCTTGAATTTGCTTTCCTTGTTCACTCAGAAGATGGAAGCATCATAGGGAGATTGGCTTTGGGAATCAAACCTGCAAAGAGACATAACATCACACTGATGCTGTCAGCGGTGATATGGAGCTAGTGGCAAGAAAATCAAGAGGGTGGATTTCTGGCAATGTTGTCTGTGAAAGAGCAGGGGGTTTGTCATACTGGCATAAAGATTGCATTTTGTCGACTAACAGAAAAGAAGAAGCAAAGCCTGTTGTAAGTATGTGGGGAGTAAAATATGCATCCTGTATGTTTTCTAGATGAAAATGTTTATTAATATTTTTCATGTCTGCCTCAAACATTATAAAATTTAATGCAGAAGAGGATTCTGTCTCTTGATGTTAATACACATAAATGATCAGAAGGCTGTTGTGGATCAGAGATGTTCTATAAAGAGTTTTAATTGTTTGCTCACAGCTTTTATATAATGTATTCATTTTTCCCTTTTAAAATTAGATGCTTGCTTTTACATGAAACTAATAGAATACTGTAATGTTTTTTGTTTTCTAATAATATCTTAGTAGTTGTATTTGTTTTCCTGCTGTAGCTGCTGAAGCACTTATAACTTAGAATATGGTTTCTGTTGGATGGCTGTTGTACTGAAAGATGCTCTTCAATTCATGCTTCATCTGTAGCTAGATTATGAAAACTGTTATTCTCTAGAGGTTTCTACCACCCACAAAGGAGAAAAAAATAGACGTTCTATTTGCAAAAGTTGTTATACATATTCATAGGCTATAGCAGATTTTCACAACCTGGTGCCTGTTGGGAGTTGTGGTCTAACACCTCGGGAGGACAGCAAGGTGGGAAAATGCTAGGCTATAGCAGTGTTAGAAACTGCAGTTAAGGTTATCTGTTCCATAGATTTCATTATTAGAACAGTAAATATTCAAGGAATTATGTACATAGTGTGAGATATGAATGCCAGTATTTGCATTTTCAAAGAAATATATTTTCTTATAAAAATTAGAGGCTTTGCTTTTGAAATTGGAAGCAGGACCTTCTGTTTCTGTTTGTGTTTGTGAACTTGATAAATTGTCTGCTCTGGATTTTTAGGAAATGTTCGGTTAGATTTCTAAGCATATATAATGTTCCCCTTTTTAGCCAGATGTGGTATTTCTGCTGGAAATAATACTTATAAATCAGCCTGAGAGTTGTGGTATAGTTAAGAAACAAGGTAAATATTTATATTTTCCTAAAGGTAGAGAACCTTTTATGGGGGTGTTAGTGTAAGCAAACCTAGCAGCTAATCAGGCAGTAGAATCCGGCAAATTCTGTTAATATTGCAGCTCTGAGCCAACTAATATAGAGATAAATTATGTGGAATTTCCCTATGCAGTTATTTGGAGCTGGAGTGAAGCTTTAATTTTGTGCTTTTACACTCAGTATTTCTCCTATTTGTAAAAATTGCTGGAACTCATTCAATGTACCTTTTAAAACTAAGTAGTAAGAGCTTGGCCTTCAAATTTAAGAAAATGATTTTGTGTATTACTTTTAATAGATGTAAAGTTTGAATTGGAAGAACCTGGAAAACAAATTCTCTACAAAATGTCTCACTTAAATACAAGTGTGGATCTGTCACTTCAGGTTTGGGATTGAGCTGATATGGTGTTTGCATATTATAATCACCGATGCTAACCAGACCTAAACATACTTGGCTCTGGGGCAATGCAGCAGTAAGGTATATCCCGTGGGCTCCTCTTAATGGAAAATTATGGACTCAGAAGTCCTTGAAAAGTCTTTTGTGTTGTGAATGCTGCTATAGCAGCTTTCTAGGCACCAGAAGGAGAGAAGGAGAGAACAAGGGGCAAAGACCTCCAGAAAGGCGGTGGTGGTGATGGAGAGTCAAAGATGCTAATATCCCTTAGTACGCCAGGCACATTTTTGCTGTTGTCATGTGTCTTCTGAGTTACTGTGACTTTATCATAAGGTTTTCTTGATAAGATTTATTCAGAGAAGGTTTTCCATTGCCTTCTTCTAAGTCTAGAAGAGTGTCACTAGCCCAAGGTCAGGCAAGCGGGTTTCTGTAGCTGAGTGGGGATTCAAACCTTGGTGTCCCAGGGTCCTAGTCCAACACTCAAACTGCCACACTGATAGCTGTAGACAGTCATGGAAATAACTTTTTTAAATACTCTAGCTTTTTGTCATTGCCTGGAAGCACACAGAGATACAGAGCCATCAGGGTAGATTGCAGAAAATGAGTGAAAATGAGATTGACCGAGGAAAATTCTTTGTGGTCTCTGTGGTGACGTCAGGGGATTCCATCCCTGTGCACAGTATTTTTCAAAACCTTATAGTTCTCACATAATGTACAGCCAAGACAGCCAATCACAGCTTAGAGAGTCTATGGTGGGGGGCTGTGGATGAAGAAGATGTAATAAAAACAGAAGTACGCCTCTGGGCGGGTCAGACAAGGTTTTGAATTTGAAGAGAAAGGTGAGTTTGACAGAGAGACGTGGACTGAATAGGAACTGGAGAAGTTAGAAGGGAGAACTAACTATGGTTTTGGGGAGCCTAAAAGAATAGAATATTGGGATTAATATTTTGTTCTGCTGTATTTAATAAAACTATTTTTTTTGTTATTTTAAAACTGCCTTTAGCTGTCTCTGTCAAATCTGCATTGGAATCAGGCCAGGCATACCAATACAGAACTGACAGGTACAGGTATAGACAGGTACAGATACATTTGATCACCCTAAAGCCCAGCAACCTCATCCAGAAAATGGATTAAGTGGGGAAAAAGGGCAAGGTGAGTGGCAGGATTCCTAGGGATGGAATTGTGAGGCTAAAAGGATTACAGGTATCTCTGAATCTAATATGTTTGCTCAAAGGGTTGATCCTGTATCTTCTTACTCATTTTTCAACTGCTGCAGCAAGAGATGTAATATTTGTAGTTCCAAGTATATTATGTCTACTCTTCCTATAAAAGATGGGTTTGCCTATTCCCTCTTCTGTCTGGGTGAAGAGTACATGGTGGATATTTGCCCTAATAGCTAGTAGTTCACCAAACAGATCTAATGAAATTACTCCACAAATCTTAGGTCTTTACAGCTCATTTGTTTCCTTTCTGCACTTTATTTTGTCTCTATTTGTCCAACACAGTAGTTGCTTCCCTACTGATCCTTTCTAATCTCAGCTGCCTACTTAATACTTACTCATGTGTTCTCAGTATCATATAACTCCTCCATTTCAGACTCTGGGCTAGAATGCTGGTGCTTCCTATAAACTCTAAATACTAAGAAGATAGAACAGTATGACAAAGTGGTTTCAGGAACGAGCGGTAAACCATCTCTGAGTATTTCTTGCCTAAGAAATCCTATGAAATTCACGGGTCACTGTAAGTCAACAGATCACTTGAAGGCGCACATACACACACACATCCTTTGGAGCAAGAATGGGGAACAGGATTTATTTGAGGGAACAGAATGTCCCTGGGATCTATCTGGTGCATTTGATGTTGTCAGAGCATGGAACTTTCCTAAACCCTTCACTTGATGTTTACAGGCTCGTTGCCCCTAGCACACATTTTATCTTTGTCCATCCAAAATGGCATGGAGCTCTGTCCCTATTATTCCACAAAGAAAGAGGCCTGGTGGGGCTTGGACTGATGGTGTCTCCAGGTACAAGTGTACCTAAGTTAAGGAAGTAGATGTGTTCCTTGACTTTACTTCTTTCATAGAAACTTTAACAGAAACTTTGGTACTTGAGGCAGGAATAACATGGAGGAAATAGGGATAGAATCTTGCACCACAGAAAAGAAAAGTAGTTCAAAAAGCAGTTTATTCAAAAGTAACACTATGCACTTTTGAATCTTTTAGAGACCACTTGAAAGCGTCTTCCAAAAAGCGTCCTGGGATGATATATTTTTTTTCTTTTCAACAGCTTTCATTTTTCTTAGGATTTCCATTTTGGTAGTGAAACTTACAGATCTCTGCTTTTTCGGGATGCAAGCGTAGCTGGTGAGGCAAGCTAATCTACTTACCCTCTTTTTTTTCTGATTTGCTCTTCATACATGCTCAGTAAGTGATTCCAGAGGCAGATATTTACCTTGATTGCTGTGAGCAACTGCGCACAGCTACAATAGGATCCCCTAGAGTAGAATCCTATTCTTTTCAAGGTCAAGCTTTATTTCATTGTTTATTATAAACACACTGGTGCAAACTATGAGTGAAAGTCTGTCTTTCTCCAGCCCACCTTCATAATCTTTCCAATGCCAATATCACAAACAAAACAAAGCAAAACAAAAACTTCTGGCTAGACAAGACAAGAAAATGGGGAGGCTGGGCAGGGCAGAATTATATGGCAATGAAGTGTTTAAAAAAAAAAGGAAAGAAAGGAAGGAAGGAAGGAAAGGAGACAGTGCCTGCCAATTTAGTATATATAAAATATCTATGAGCCAGTGTGATGTAGTAGTTTAAATGTTGGGCTAGGAATCTGAGAGACCAGGATTCAAATCCTTGCTTAGCCATTGCAAGCTAGTGGCTAGTCATGCTGTCTCATCTTCAAAAGGAGTCAAAGGCAAACCTCCTCTGAAGAAATCTTGCTAAGAAAACCCTGTGATAGCTTCTCCTTAGGGCGCTATAAGGTGAATCAACTTAGAGGCATGCAACAAAAAATATGCACAGGGAAAATTATGTTAGTGTATGACTGAAGTATTCAAACAGCTCCACTGATGCTTAAAGCAACAGCAAGACTGCCCTTCGGCAGCCCAGCAGCATTTACTTCTAATTTGGGTCAGAATGCCTCTATGTCGTGTTACAAGATCATTCCCAGGAAAACCATTTGGAAATGGAAAAAAAAGGAGCAGTTGTTCCCACCCCCTAAGAATGTCCTTTGTCTTCACGTGGAACTGCAAGTTTGATAGATTTGTGCTGAACAATTTAAGAGATTTGTATATTTCTAAAATATATATTTGCAAATATAAAATGTAGTAAATAAATACATGACCTTTTTCATCCAGCAGATAGAAGAGTTCCTTCATTGGTGTTTTATTCACATTCTGATATTTTTTTATCACTGACTCTTGTGACAAGGGTGAGTTTGATTTCAGACACCTGCAATGATACATTCTGGCAAATTCTTCAATGCAGTGGGGCTCCCTGCATCTTTCAGTAGTTACATAAGGCAAAAAGCAGTGACCTCTTGTATAGGGGAGATCAAAAACTTGCTGCAGCACATGAAAAAAAAATTTCCCCCTCTCTAAGAGATTTGATATAGTTGAAGCAGTCTCCTTAAAATTTGTGGCTTTGCATAGGAAGTGACTTATTTTAAAAAAACAATTCTTTCCAACTTCTAAATAACTCTGTAGGAAGAATGCTGATTTATTCGGAAAAAAGAAAAAGCCAAGGTAGCCCAGTTTCGTTGGACAAAAGAATATGTCCTTGCACTGTCATTATCCTTCTGCTAGAGCATTGCTTTCTTCAGTAAGAACAGTTTTGGGAATAATTCTGCCCTAGTTGTGAATGGGGCTAGAGGGAGATAATACTGAGACAAAGCTGTAAGGAATTTACCTGTAACAGCAGTTAAATGAATGGTAACAGGTTGCAAGCTGAGAACCATAGAAAGCTCTGTACTTGCTCCAACAAGAATTAGATTGAAATTTGGTATGGAATTTGAAATCTGAATCAGGCGCTGTTTTGTTGGATGACTGTGTGGAGACTCTGCACTCAAGTATTCATGGAGTACTGGCAGTCTCTTGATGGGTCCTCTGTGCTCTGTTAAGTTGAACTGGATAATTTATGAGACAATTGTTCAGGAATTTTTGGTTGCTTGCTCAGGTAAGTTTTTTCTGCTGACTTGAAGGTTTGTGTTTAGTGACGTCACTCTACCATCACCATCCCATTACTGGTGTTGCTGTCTTGGCTTGGGCTCCAGTTTCAGGTAAGCTGTGAAGAACAGTTTTGGTGGCCTGTCAGTAATCAATGCTGAAGTCTTTACTCATGTCCAGACAAATTGTATTCCCTCCCTCAGAATGCTTTTCTGGGTGGCTCACTGATGCTATGAACAATAAAAAGCTTCTCTTTTTCTCCTCACTGAGAAAGGCTATCTCAGCACATCAAGACATCTCAGTGAGAAAATGGTCAAATGAAAGATTTTTCACATTTTGGAGGGCTTTTTTTGCACCCCCTGGAGGAATGGAGCTGGGGATGTTTAGTCTGCAGAAGAGAAGGTTAAGAGGGGACATGATAGGTATGTTTAAGTATTTGAAGGGATGTCATGTCGATGAGGGAGTGGGCTTATTTTCTGCTGCTCCAGAGACTAGGACAAGGAGCAATGGATTCAAGCTGCAGGAAAGGAGACTCCACCTGAACCTCAGGAAGAACTTCCTGATGGTCAGAACTGTCTGGCAGTGGAATATGCTGCCTCAAAGTGTGGTGGAGTCTCCTTCTTTGGAGGTTTTTAAGCAGAGGCTGGGTGGCCATCTGTTGGGAATGCTTTGATGTGTGTTCCTGCATAACAGGGAGTTGGACTGGATGGCCTCTGTGGTCTGTTCCAACTCTGTAAGTCTATGATTCTGTGATTCCAAGTTTTTTTTAATGCAAATGAGGGTGGGGGGGTTAAAAAAATAGTCCTAAAGTACCCCAACCCCCCAAAAATAGTCATTAAAAAGCATATATCATTTTGTCTTTAGAGTGAAAACTTTCAAAACTATTCATTCTTGCAGGTGAGAACAAAATAAGCAAATCATATCACTAACCTTTACGAATATTTGTGTATATTGAATATATATCTATCCATACATGTAAGCTTAGCAAAATTTGCTCATTAGGTATACAGATTTCCAAATAATCATTAGCCTACAGCAGGAATGGTCATGTGTGACCCTGAAGATGTTTCTGGATCACAATTCACTGTATCTCTCACCATTGGTTATGTTGACTAGGATTGTTGAAGAGAGTTGGCTCTGTGCTCCCTTCGCTAATAGGAAAACAACAACACACGTGATAAGTGATTCTTTAAATGTAAGTGATCATGTGGACACAGATTTTTGGAGCATGAATTTTATGTGTTCAGAGTTACTTCCAATATTTACATCATCTCTTTAAATATATATAGTATGCAGTGGCAGATTTATTTTTGGTTTGTGTCTTTTAATGGAATAACTTGTGAAAGCTCTCCGTACGCCTGACTTCTGTTGTGTGATATGGCACATTAGCTGCATATTTTAACAACTATTTTAGGCTGTAATTCTTGTAGGAGTGCAAGTGTTTTCTATTGTTCCTTCAGAAACAAAGTATTTTTCTAACTCTAATAGCAGGTATGGTGAATGTATGGAAGGGTTATGTTTAGTGTAATTCAGTCACTTTGCAATTGTCTTCCAGAGTCAGGAAGACATAAGCAGGAGGTAGGAACCTGATGCCCTCCAGATACTTTGGACAACACCAAAGTGTCTGTGATCTTTCTCCATCCTGGTTAGGGCTCATGGAAGTTCTAGTCAAAAGCATATGGAAGAGCCATATTCCTTAACCTGATATACAGTGTATTTCATCATTGATTCATCTATCTCTTTTTATCTCATTCATCTATCTCTTATAGACCATGAGCTACACAGACTTTTTTACAAATAAGTCAGTACTTGAAAAACTCATACTCTAGATAACTTTAAAACTTCATAGCAGTTTGGGGATTACTTGGATTTTGTTGCCAATTTTTCTGGTCAGGCTTTCAAATACACCACTTCAGCTATAACCTTGGGGCTTTCCTTGGGAAACAAAATGATTCCATACTGATAGTTCTGCCATATGGATATGCAGACTCAAAATGGTCTCTGGTATTTTTTTTTTAACATTGTATGAATAATGTGGTTCCTAAACCTAGTATAGCTAACAGCAGTTTTTATGAACTATTTAAGCTAGTAACCAACACTTCCTTGTGCATCCAGAGATACATACTTCTTCACATGGAGGTTGTTTTATGTCAGCATATTTAGTGGTGAGACACAGCCCTGTCTTAATGTATCTATCTAAACCCTTATTGTCAAAACTTTCAGAGTTAGTAGGATGAGCATGGTGTAGTGGTTTGAGCATTGGACTGTCACCCTGGAGATTCCCTGCTCAGCCATGGAAACCCACTGGGTGACCTTGGGGGCATCACATATTCTCAGCCCCAGAAAGGCCAGTGATAGGTTTGTCTTAGGGTTGCTGTAAGTCTGGAAATGAGTTGAAGGCACACAACAACAAAGTATCCATTTTGGTATTCAGAGGTACACTCTGTCTCAAATAAACATTCAAAGACCTCCAGATTTTATGTCTAATTAATTTGTTGTGTTACAAGGCTCAGTGTTGGATTTGCTACCAGGTTGGTGGGTTGAATATGAGATAAAGGTCTTGGAACTTTAATTCTGAGCAAACTGTGGAGCTAGATTAGGTACCATAAATCTCTGTCAGGTTAGATGAAGATACCTGCCTTCCCTTAAAGTGTTCAAACCCCAGCTATCAGCTGCAGATGTCTCTTCCCAACATGGCTATTGTTGGGAAAGGGATGCAAAGACATTGCAACAAGAAGAGAGCTGGTCTCTCCTCTGGACCACCTCTTTCCCCCACTTTCCACTGAGGAGGCAATAGTTGTGTTGGGAAGGAATGACTGTGGCTTGGAAGCTGAGGTTTGGAAGCTAAGGGAGGGCAAGTGTCCAGTGTGACACAGCTGTAAGGTATGTCACCCTGCTCCACTATCTGTTCAGGATTAAAATTTTAGGAGCCATGTCTCTTATCCAGCCTGACAGCCTTAGTTTGCTATAACAAGCTAACAAGAGGTTTGTAATAGCAGATGAGCGGTATGTCCAGTGTATAGATTAAAGGACTCAAAAACTTCATGGCCTGGTACCTGGTACCTGTGGGTATTGTTTGCAAGATTATCATACATGAATAAATAATGCAGTTGATTCTTCTGTATTCTAATTCTGGAAAATGTTGTAGCTCTGAGGTGAAAACCAAGTGCTAAGTTGATTCATGTGCACATTGTGACAGTATATAGAAGGGAGATGGGCTGGATTCTCATGCTCTCTGCTGGACAATTATAGAATCATACAGTTGGAAGAGATCACAAGGGGCCATCAAGTCCAACCGTCTGCATGCCATACGTCTGGTGTCTGGCAAACAGTAGTATATTCACAATACAGTAGTATTACTGTATTCTCTAAATGTTTTTAACACTGTATTTCAGAGGAAGGAACTAGCAAAATCATCTTTGAATATTCGTTGCTTAAGAAAGCCCTATGAGATTCATGGGGTTGCCATGTCAACAGGTGTCTTGAAGGCACATATACATACAGTGCTGTAGAAGGCTGCAGAGACTGAAAGAACCTTTTCTGCTTCTTCTTATTATGGGGATTTTAAACCTGAATATTATGGGGATTTAAAGCTGACTGTGTCCAGGACCTAAAATCATCAGAAAGAAGAGCAAGCACGCGTGTATTTAAAAGGCCTATCCCTTCAGTAGATAAAATGACATCTCTGTAGGTTCCATGATACCAACAGAATTTTAGTGGATAGACTTATCTGGTGAATATATTATATAAGGTATGTTTCAAATACAGGCATACCTCAGTTAACAAAACCTCTGATGAAGAAGCTTCTTTTTACAAAGTCTTGTTACACCCATCCAATCCCCTTTTGTTCCTCATCATCTGCCTATCTGGGAGGTATTTTTTTGGAGCATTAACATTGTGGGCATGGTGAAGGAGGGCTACAGAAACACAGATTTATGGTGCTGGGTTACAACAACATATCTGCAGTAAACAATGCAGTAAAGTTTGAGCTGGGAAGGAATAGCGTTCTTCTTTACTGTAGCTCGTATGCCTGCTTACAAAAGGCAAGGTAAACACTTGCTGCCTCAAGAATCTCTTATTGAACATATATGAACAACAAAACAGAAAGAACTAGGAGAAAGCAGATTAGTGTGCCTCATCAATTACCTCCAACCTGTTATAAATGGCATAGATCTATAAATATGGCCACCAAAATGGAAATCTTGAGAAAAGTGGAAGCTGATATATATATTAAAAAGCCATTGTTGGACGCTTTTTGGCAGAAGCCTTAAAGTTGTCTTTAGAAGGTTGAAAATATTTCTGTTTACTTATTCAAGGTTTACCTGATGTGATTGATTCATTTTGCATCCATATTGTGTCAGTTTTGAATAAAAAGTGTGATGAAGTATGTTGAGCTGTTCGTAGTGTCAGGATACATCTCTGTTCTATCCATGTTATTTCTACCTCTGGTACCATGGTAGAATGAATAGCAGAAGAAATATTCTAGTCATCTTTTTAAATCTCTTCTTCCCACTTTTGGAGCTAATTACCCTAAGTTAGGCACCAAATCCTGTCTGATATTGTAAGCTAAGCAGGGTCAGCCCTGGTTAGTACTTGGATGGGAAATTGCCAATGAACACCAGGTGCTGTAGGCTGTTATTTCAGAGGAAGGAACTGGTAATAACCACCTCCTGAATATTCCTTAAGAAAACCCTACAAAATTCATGGGGTCACCATAAGTCAATGGGTGGCTTTAAGGCACAAATATACACACAGAGACCACTTTTATTTTTGGTATCAAGAAAATTCAAGACGAAACAAGAGTTTTAGAGGTTTCTTTTCCTGTCTCCACTGGATCTACATTTGACATTATATGGAGTTTATAACAGTGTTGTATTCAGTTGTCACAAACAATCAGGGTAGTAGTCATGCCATGTCCACAGAAATGTCCTCTGGCACCTTAAATATTGTCAGATTTATGGTGCAGTATAGTTGCTAGCTTTTAAAGAGCTGCGGTGTATTACAGACCCCCTTCCATGTCTGATGCATGTTTGATTGACACAGAAATATATTGAACTGTTTCCCTCAAACTGGAAATTACTCATTTATTTCTGAACCATTTCTTAATAAGCTAAGAGGCCGGAGAGCAATATCTCACTTCATGCTGGGGGTCCTTAGTTCTTGTTGTTAATGATGTTCTGGTGCTCCTCCAGGTCATTTCTGACTTATGGTGACCCCAAGATAATCTTATCATGGGGTTTTCTTGCAGAAATTATTGAGAGGGGGTTTGCCTTTGCCTTCCTCTGAGGCTGAGAGAGTGTGACTTGCTCAAGATAATCCTGTTGATTTTCATGGTTGAATAGAGATTTGAACGCTGCTCTCCCAGTAACCTAGTCCTACACACAAACTATTGCACCACACTGGCTCTTGGTAAAATGTAGCAGCAACCACTAACATCTCCATAATTGTAACATACAGAGGCTTCAGAGTAAGATCTATTAGGATTTGCAGAGCAATCAGAGGTCTATAACCTGAGCTTTACTGGGACTCGTCCAGCTACTTAGAAATGGATTGTTAAATGTCTCAGAAACTATTTGGGTCAATAACATTGCAGCACTTAAAGCATTTTAACAGTGAGGAGATTTCTATAAAGGCTGCTCATTGCAGTATAAGGTAGTAACTGGTTAATGTCCAACACATGAGTCAGGTTTTGGCAGGAGTCTCTTCATTGTTTTAAATGAACGGAGAGGGAAACTCACTGTCTAATCTGCAGTGACTAGATATTTATTTTATTTATAATCAGTTAAAAACATCTGTTCTGGCCAGAGGTAAAGAAGCTATATAGAACATTAGAAGGGGCAGAACGTGATAGATTAGTTTCTCTTCCTTTTGTTCATGTAACCCTAGTTGAGTTACCCTAGCCATCATTCCATTACTTTCATATCTTGCTTCCACCACTGTCACCAATAGTTATTTAATCGTACCAAGGGTCTTTAGATTCTCAGATACAGATCTAGGATGTGTACAAACTGTTGTTTAACTCCTGGCTGTTGTTGTGTTCCTTCAAGTCATTTCTGACTTACGACAACTCTAAGGTGAACCTGTCATGTGGCTTTCTGGGGCTGAGAGTATGTTGCGCACCCAAGGTCATCTAGTGGGTTTCCCAGGCCAAATTGGGAATCAGACCCTGGTCTCCAGGGTCATAGTCCAATGCTCAAGCCATTACATCATGCTTCAGTGTTAAGAGGTTGTTAGAAAATGTTGCCACATGCCTTTCTTTGCTAAACTCCTTAAGGTAGACATAATGCTATGATTATTTTTTTTTAAACTGAGGGTCAGAATGCTTCCCCATTTAATTCAAAGCTAGGAACATTTCCTCCTTTAAAGTAACCTGTTAAAATTCTCATTATTATAACGGTAGGTAGTTTGTTGCTATTATTATTGTTGCCCTGTCAAAGTAACACATTACTTTACATGATAACAACACATTTTCCTCTTACTTCTGCTTTAAAAAAGAAAGATTGGGGGCACCCCCCAAAAAGGATTTCCATTGAACAAACGGGTGCTGGAGCCATTCCCCACTTTCTACCACTGCCAGTGCTAAAAACTGGCCTGTTCTGTGTTGCAGTCTTCTTTTAAAACCACCTTTCAAACCATGGGGAATATGGAAGTACCAACCGATTAATTTTCTGAATACTTTTCCAGGGCTATAGTATTAGTGTTGCAGCGCCCTTCTACTGTAATTGTTAGATACTCTAAAGCTATGGATCTAGGTTGCTGTGGAACTTTATAGAGTGCTCAGAAAATTACATCACTGATACTTTCTGGAGCACTGTCAGCAAGCCATACATGTCCTGCATGGCTTGGATGTTGCTTTTGAAGCAAGAATAGTTTAGAAAGACTAGAGAAAAAGTTAGTAGTGTGGCCTCCACCCACAAAATGAATAGTTTAATCCCTGTTTTTATTAAAGGAAAAAGAAACATTTTGGGGGACATTTTATTTTGATTGGGGTTAAGTTACAGCATTTGGTTTTTATCCTTGAAAGGAACATGCTTTGGGCAATACTTCATATCCATTACCTCCAAACTTTGACTTATTATTGGTGCTGTTAAAGCTGGAGGGTCATTCTGCTGCAGAATAGGCCCCATTATTCAGACCTGATCTTAGTCTTAGTTGAGGAATGCCGTTGTTATATCTGCATTGATCTGAGTAGTAATCTTGTGCCTTAAGTGCCTAGTTTCCATTTATACTAACCACTCATCTTCTAAGTTTAAATTTTAAGGGAAGCTCTGAATTGTAGAGGAAATTTGTGTTCTCATCGAAAGTAGAAAGTATTTTGCAGAAGGATTCCAGAAGATGATATCTGTGGATCAAAGTTCTACGTAGTCACCATTGGTATGTGGAGCGTTCACCACATACCAACTCCACTCTTATGCTATTTAATATCTACAGTGAAACATTAAATATAGTCAAATAGATACATAGGTGATAGATAAGTATGTGGATGACATCATGTCAAGTTCAAACTGGTCAAGGGAGCCAACAGAACAGCAAGAACATGCAACACCAATGAGAGCTCCTGCGAGCACCTTGTTCTGACAATGGCCTAAGTTGAACTGAGCTCTTTTGTGCTGCTGGCCCAGCACTACTTCATCCAGACTCCATTCTTTCTCACCATGTCTTAAAGCAGGGATAGACAAAATATGATTCATGTGACCTGTAAGAGTTCCCACAATGCCCAAATGCCAGACTTGGAAGAATGACCCATAATGTACACTTGAAGCTTGGGTGGTATTATTGGTTGTTTGTGGGGAGTATTTAATTTTTCAGCTCCCACTGCCATTTTGTGTTTGTGTGCAGGGGATGATAATGGGGGTGTGGCCCTCTGAGGTCCCGTGTGTGTGTGTAATGCCCCAACCCATGGCAGTTTCCATTCCTTAAAGTGACAGCTTTCATAAAGGGACAACTCCGTTGGTGTTGGTGTACTGGTTCCTAGGAATCATGGAGCTCCTGGAGAAGAGCAACCTGTTCTAGTCCTGAGGTTAGCGTCTAAAGATGCCAAGGTTGTTAGGAGTGTGAGGTCTCAGATTTAGGGATGTTGGGTTTGGTCAGCACCAGTGTGTCAGGCTTTGCCAGCTCAGGATTTATCTGGCTCATGAGTGTAAGATTTGGCCGGCTTATGGGTGGGACCCAGTGTTTATTCTACTGGCTCATCATCCTCTGAATCTGTGCCCAGATTTCTACTGGTCTCTTGGGACATGACACATTCAGCATATGTCTTGTCAGCTGATCTTAGGTAAGCGAATGGAATTTTTAGTGGCAGTTTTGGAGTGCAAAGGACTGAATGAATTGGAGCTGAATCCACTTAAGCAGGAGGTATTGCTAATTAGGAAATCTGATTATCTGGAAATAGAAAAAGAAATACAGCATATTTTGGATGGGATTATGCATTACTTGAAATAAGACCCAGTTTAAGGGATATTTCTTTTCTCAGTTCTGTTTCTGGATGCTCAGGTAGCAGTGGGGTGGCCAAGAGTTCTTTTTATCCTTTAAGTTTGGTATGCCAGCCACATTCTTTCCTGGTATTGCTTTAGTCATTCATGTTCTTGTTAGTCACTTACAGGTTTCTTGTTGTTATATGCTGTTGTTATAGGCTGTGGATCTGACTTTAATTTATGGTGACCCTATGAATGAGGTACCTCCAGGTTCCCTGGTCATCAGCTGCCCTGCTCAGGTCTTGCAAACGCAGGGCCATGGCTTCCTTGATTGAATCAATCCATCTGTAGAGTCTTCTCTTTTTCCCCCTACTGCCTTCCACTTTACCAAGTATTATCATCTTTTCCATTCAGCCATCCAATGTATGACAGTCTCAATCTAGTCTTTTTTGCTTTTAGGGATAGTTCAGGCTTGATTTACTCTAAGACCCATTCATTTGTTTTTTAAGAGTCCATGGTATCTGTAGAACTCTTCTCCAGCACTACTTTTTGATTGAGTTGTATTCTTCATATCAGATTTCTTCACTGTCTGGCTTTTATATCTATACATAGAACTCAGAAATACTTCAGCCTGGATTCTGGCTTTGATATTTAGTGATATCATTAAATACCACTTCCAGGGTAGATCACTCTAATGCAACTGATCTTGCAGATGGTCAAGAAATTTCATTTGATTCAGAAAATGCTGTTTCCTGGAAAAATCAGAGAATATATTCTTTCCTGGAAAAAAGCAGATTGGGTGGGGTGAGGTGGGAACAGAATGGTAATGGGGGCAAAAGAGAAAGCTTTTTTTTTTTTTTTTGGTGTCCAGAATTGGAATCTGTATACCTCTCTAGGTGACTCATGGACTCATCACTGCTTATTGATAGATGAGCAGTTAAATGAGCAGTATGTTAGATGAGCAGTAAAAATGATAGTATTCTAGTAGATATTTTCAGCATATTGTTTTCCTTGCTTGACTGCTGCGTTTAATTCTAACAATGTCTTGACCATTTAAATTATCATTGTATGCTTGCTTATTGTAATACTGTTTGCAAAATGTCAGGAGCTCTAGCATATGTCTTTGCCAACAAACAGGAGTCATAAGGCAATAACTCTGCCTTATAACTTTGGCTTATCAAGAAAGAAGAAAACTGAAGTTCCCAGTTCAGATTTGTGCTAAAGAAATCACGTACAGAGAGTCCTTGATTTATATAACTGATTCTGCTGGTGTAAGGAATTAGCTGGGAATGATTGTGTACGGGCTCAAGCAGCTCACCCAAGAGAAGGCTGAGGGGGTGGACAGTGGTATGTCACCTGACCTTGGCTGGACCCACATCCAGTTTCTGCCCCCTTTCTCCTTCTTCCAGGCCCATGCAAATCAGATTGTTATTAAGTTTAATAAAGGTGGCCCTTAGTTAACCCAATGTCATGTGCCTGGTCTTGTTATTTTGGAATTAGGCATCAGTAATGTGTATCAGGGTCTGCATGGTGTACCTTAGAAAGTCTGGCTACATGGTTCATTTTTTGACCAGAATTAAGACTATTTATTCTGAGCTGAAATTTTTTATCCCAGTAAAAAGTTCCCAGATCATCTTCTTGTCTTTTTTAAAATAATACTTAAAGATACCTAATTAACTATTTCCTAATTAAATTGGATCTTATTCAAAAATGGTGCACCAGTGTGAGCAGAAAATTCAGTCGTATTATTAATAAGTTTAATAGACTAAGTACAGACTAAATCAGACCATAAAATCAAGAGATTAAATTACTGTAGTAAGAAAAGCATTGAAATTGGGTTTTGTTCCAGCTGTTCTTTATATGTGACCAAGCTCCATTTATTAGAAATGATTCTGAAGTAAGGAGACTTTATTCCGAAATTCAGCCAAAAAGGGGAGGGGGGTTGGAGAAGAACAACTTGATCCTCTTGAAATTTAATTACATCAAAGGCATATTGTATAATCACTGAGGAAAACAGCAAGTTTTACTCTTTGTTTGATTGATTGCAACTTGACTTTGTTAGTCAGTTTTCAAAAGCCAACTGCCAAAGAATTTGCACCTAAAGTAACTTATATGACACATCAACATTAAAAGTAGATTTGCTGACTTGGGTAGTGTTCACTGAATAGGAATTAAACTATTGCAGTGCACCTTTAAAGACATGAATGGTGGGAATGAAATGGCTACAAGAGTGCCTCTCTTTGTAGCGGAAGTTCTTTCCAAGTACCATTCATATGGTATGTGACATAGGTGAGAGAGATGTCTCTCTCTCTATGGAAACACTGTGGAGGTGTAACTGGTTTTTTAACTGCATTTGTTGTATTTGTTGTTTTATGATGATTATGTATTTTGGCATTTTTATTGTTTCATTTATATTGAAATCGTTTCGTTATATTTTATTTATATTATATTCATTTATATATTCCTTTATATTATATTATACCCAGGTATCTGTAGGGATGAAGGATTTGATTTGATTTTTAATAAATAAATAAATTACAGTAAAATAGTGCTCTTCATATTTATTCTCTGTTTTGAAAAGAAAAGCAATAACTTTCCTTATTCCCTTGCGCTGAATAAGGAAATTGGAGGAAGTTATCAAATCAACTGTTTAATTACAGAAGAACACAATCAATTGCCTTAATCACCTGTGGTTTTGACTAGAAGTAAACAGAATGTCTATTGTATGCAGCTGTCCTCAGTTTACTGACCTTGATGGTCTTTCCTGTATTTTCCCTGTGAGTCTGTCATGGATGACCCCCTCTACTTGCTTTGTCCCAATTTTTGCCAATAGGTTGAACAATGTAGATCTCTCTCTTTTCAATTATTCCCCATTTAGGCCTAGCAAAATTTTGCATGTGGTTTGTGACTGCAGAAGGATCGCTCATGCTCGCACTTGTTTGGCCTACTTTTCATAACTAGTCAGGAATAAACATTATTTTTTAAATTAAGAGCAGAGCACAGGTCCTTTTCAGAACATTTCCGATTCAAAATAGGGATGAAGGAGGAATGAATTTCTTAAGATTTGTCTACTTCCACCTGTTTCATTATCTTAGTAGTGTAGGCAATTGTATTCTTGACAGCTCTCTGTAGACTTGGAGTGGGTAAACAAAAGTGACACCTGTCAGCTGCTGGGGCCCCTGAAAATACAATCATTTTCTTTTGGTGAGTTAGTCCCACATTTCCCGCTATTCCTGCAACCTAAACCTGCTCATTCATATATATATGCAATAATAATGTATTGGATTTACATAACTGAAAGTTTCTGGAGAGGAGATTTCAGCTTTGATTTTTAACTGGTGTCAGAAACTGGCATAACGACTTGAAAATCTGAACATTTCAGAATCCACATATACAGTTCTCAGTTATAATGTCCCATACCTTATTAAAAAAGGCTGGTCATGGAGCCTGCTTCTAGTTACAGTACTGAGATGGAAACAGACACTGCACACATTCAAATTAAGGTCTACAACATACTGAGATGTTTTCATATTGCTCCTACGGCCCTCCCAAGGACAGATAGAAATAAGAAACAGGAGTCCTGGGGACTGCAGTTTCTCTTCTCAACTTAAGACGAGAACAGCAACTGTTTTTTCATCACATATCCTACCATGCCCCATTTTTGTCTTCATTTAACTCAAAATCTTGCGTGATATTTTTGTTTATCTCAATAACTTGTATGAAACTTTTATGAATCTTATAAGGGTACTACCCTAATACGTGCTATGCATTGTTCTTTTGGTTAATGCAGCTACCATTGCTTTCTTAGTTGATTATAGTTATCATAAGAAAGCTGACATGAGTCTTTGAAAACAATATGTTTCTTGCAAATACTCTAGACAGAGCTTGTGCAAGGGCTTTCATATTCATTTAGAGATCTCTATAAGTGATATTTTTGCATCTCCTCTATCCCTCTGAATCATAGTTAAAAGTGCAAACCAAAGAATCATACAATTGGTTCAAGGAAATCCGTGCCAAACCTTGCTTAAAATTGGATGCATTTTATACATTATGGCAGGGAGGACTGATGATCGAAGTAAGCAAGTTAATCTTAAGTGGGAGGGAGAGACTGGTAGACATTGGATGCCATACCTTTTGTAAGTGAATCATTTTTGCTAAGATGAAGCCACCATTGAAAGCTTATTTAACTGCAGGTGGTGTTTTACCCTGTCAGTTGTTTAAGGTAAGTTTAAAACAGGGCAGGGTCAGAACTTGGAAAGTTGCTTTTAAGACGAATGCATCTAATGATATGCTGAAGCCGCCCATAAGTAAATACAGGTGTAAAGATACTTTGAAGCTTCAATATATTCTTTAGGGATTCACCCAAGGGAAAATATAAGCATCATATTAAGTCAAAGGCTTAATTAACCTTCACTTTTTGGTTCCCAGATGGACATGCTTTGTATGATAGAGACGACTTGTGCCCTGTGGGATAAAATATAGCACTAAGAAGACACCCCTCTCCATTCCCTTAGTTTTTGCCTATGTAGTATTAAAAAGATCATTAATCCTCTGCCAAATTTCTCACAATTGGCTTCAGTTTGGAAATTAAAGTGCAGGTCATTTACAGGTCATGCCATCAACATCTGGAACTTGCACATGTAATCTCAAAGCCACTGTCTATAAACTTTGAGAACTCCTGGAGAACAAGAACCGAGCAACTACCGACCAGTCAGCTTGATGTCAGTATCAGAAGAAGATTCATTGCGTAGGCCGTCTATGCACACTTAGAAAGAAATTACTTACTTAGAGCCAGAATGGGTTTCTCAAAAACAAGTGATACCAGACTAATCGTACCTCTTTTTTTTTTAATGGAGTTATAAGCTTGGTAAATTGGGAGTGCTGAGGATGTAGTATATCTTGATTTTAGTGAAGCTTTTGATGAGGACCCCATGATATTCTTGTAGGTAAATTGGTCAGCTGTAGGCTGGACAGGACAGGTGGAACTATAATTACTCGATGGACTGAACTCAAAGCTCACCAATGGTTGCTTTTCACCCTGGAGAGAAGTGACTAGTAGGGTGCCTTGGGATTCAGTCCTGGGCCTTATGTGGTGTAACATCTTTATAAACGACTTGGATGATGGAATAGAAGGCATGTTTATCAAATTTGTAGATGACACCAAATGGGAAGGGGTAGCCAATATTCCAGAGGGCAAGATCAGAAACTAAAGTAACAAAAGCTAACAAAATGTATTTCAACAGGGATAAATGTACTACATCTAGACAGGAAGAAAGAAATGCACAAATATGGGATGGATGACACTTGGCTTGAAAACAGCACATGAGAAGAGAATCTAGAGATCTTAGTAGAACATAAAGTGAGTCAGTAGTTTGATTCAGATGCCCCAAAAAGGCAATGCAATTCTAAGCTGTATCACCAGGAGTATAGTGTCTAGATCAAGGTAAGCAGTAGTGTGACTCTACTCTACTTTTTTCAGAACTCACCTGGAATACTGTGTCCAGTTCTAGTCACCACAGTTGAAGAAGAATATTGAGAAGCTGCAACATGTCCAGAGGAAGCAACCAGGGTGATCAAAGTTCTGAAACCAGATCCTATGAAGAACAATTTAAATAGTTACTTCTGTTTAGTTTGGAGGAGAGAAGACTGAGAGTTGACATGATAGCGATCTTTATCTGAAGAGATGTCATGTAGAAGATGGAGCAAGCTTATTTTCTTCTGCTCCAGAGACTAGAACACAAACCCAGTGGATTCAAATTTCAGGAATAAACCTTCTGCCTAAACATTAGGGAGAACTTCTTTACTGTAAGAGCTATTTTGACAGTAGAATGGATTGCCCCAGAAGGTGACGGTGTTTGAACAGAGGTTGTAGGGGCATGTTTCAGGAACGCTTTAGTTTTGTATTCCTGTATGGGAGGGGATTGGAGCAGATAGCTCTTCTCTAGCTCTAAGATTCTGTGATTCTGATGTTTTTTGTTTTCTGTAACAGGCCAAAACACATTGGGCGCTTTTAAAAGAAATAAAATTTTCTCGATCTATAAACATGTGGAGCCCAGTCTCCTTCTTTTCTGCTGAATCATTGTATGTGCTTGCCAGTGCTTGTTCCTGCTCCAGCCTACTGCATATGCCAGTTATTAGTAAGCTGGTAATGCCAAGTGAGTGGCAGAGAACATGGAAGCAATATGGTCCCTCATTGTGTGTTTTGTTCTTTATTGGACCACCAGTCAATGCTGTTGCTATCCCTTGCATGGACTCACCATAAAGGAAATTTGAGGATCAGTTTTATTGTGGAAACAGTTTTGGAGTGCAAACAAGGCATGATCTGTACAGTAAAGAGATATATTGGAAACATGAAACTTTAGTGACATGAGAAGATTCTTGGGGTTCATCATTTCATGGTAACTCATCTGTTAAAGGCACATCTGTCTTTGGATTCTTGCATTGGAATGCAGGTGGATAAGATGAGCTTTCAGATCCCTGTTGTTCAGGTTGTTCTTCAAGTTGTTTCCAACTTAATGGTGACCCTAAAGTGAACCTATCACAGGGTTTTCTGGGGTGAGAGTATGTGACCACACTCAAGGTCACCCAGTGGGTTTCCATGGCTGAGCAGGGAAGAGATCCCTGGTCTCCAGGGTTGCATCCAACACTTAAACCACTACACCACACTGGCTGTCCTTCCAACTTTATAGTTACAGAATTCTAGGGTCACATGATAGCATTATTAGATTAAAATCCCAATTTCCACATAGACTCACATGATCACTCATAGTATTGTTCAGAGAAAAATTTGAGGTGTGGAAAATTCTGCTTAATGCCATCAGCTCCAGGATATAAATAAAACGAAATTAATTGTGGATAAAATGACTGTCATAAAAAAATGTGCCTTTTCAGCAACCTTTAAGGAAGTCTCAGCTATTGCTGTTAGGATACAATCCCACATATTGTTGTTATTTTTCATCAAGTTGACTTTGATTTGTGATGACCCTTTCAATGAGAGACATCTATGCACCCTAGTTTTCAGTAGCCTTAATCTTTTCCTTTATTGAATCGTTTCATTTGTAATGTGGTGCTTCTCCTTTTGTGCTGCTCTTCACTTCACTGAGCATTATTGTCTTTTCCAGTGTGTCATGCCATCTAACACTACTTCCAAAGTATGATAGCCTCAGTTTAGTCATTTTGGCTTCTAGTGAGTGTTCAGGCTTGAGTTGCTCTATGTGTTGGTCTCTTTTGCAGCCCATGCCATACATAGAACTCTCCTCTAGCACTACATTTCAAGTGAATTATTTTTTCCCTTTCAGCTGTCTTCACTGTCCTGCTTTTACAACCACAGAAATTGGAAACGCTATGGCAAGAATTATGACTTTGGTATTTGATGGGATAACTTGGTTGTAAATTATTGAGCATCACTTTGCTTACAAGGGAAATTAGTGCAGTAGTTGGATAGTTGCTACGATCTTTAATGATCTCTTTATTGGGGACCAGAATGTGTGTGTTTATTTTTTTGTTTTGTTTTTTGTTTTAGCATTACAGACTGTGGACCATTGTTTTGTTTTCCATATTTGTTAGCATATTTTTGTAAGATTTTGGTTGTATTAATGTTGAAACAGCTTTATTGGTATGCCATCCGTTCCTGAAGATTTATTACTTCAGAGTACTTGGAGAGCAGGATCCACTTTACTTTCTAAAATTGTGGATTCATCCTGAAAAGCTTCTTCCTTGAAGAACTCTGTCATCTTTTCATTTCTTTTAGATAGTTATTCACCTTATTGCTTCCATCATCTTTTTATTTTGTCCTAATCATACAGTGTGTTTCCCTGTTGGTCATATAACATGCCTATTCTTAGTTTAAATTTCCTTTTGATTTTGCTGATCTTGTGGAAGGTCTATAGATCTTACTGTTCTACATTTTTGGTTGTCTTTTTCTATTTCATGCATTGACTGTTATGATAGTTGTCTTCCTCCATACACATAAGTCCTTGAACAATTGTGTTTAGAATTCTGAGCCTGTTTCTGGCCCCTTTTTACTTTTACTTCTTTTGAGAAATTTCACAACTCATCTATGAAACTTTTTTTCTTTCTTTGGATTTTGTATCTTTTTTCATTCTTTCTCCAGCAATATTGCTGGTTTTGATCTAGAAATCTTCTGATTCCCAGTCAATTAAGTTCAGCAATGAAAGTCTGTTCATGACATGGTCTTCAAATTCCATAGGAACGTTCTTCAGATTATATACGAGCATTATGATTGATTTAGTGTTCTTTTTTTTAGATTTATTCTAATTTTTGATATACTAGCAGTTCATAGTCTGTACCTCAGTCTGGTTTTTGCAGGAAGAATGGATTTCCTCTGTCTTCTGCTTACAATTGTGTAATCTGTTTGATTTCTAAATTGGCTATCCAATGATGTCTGTCTATTTAGTCATCTGTTCCGTTGCCTGAAGAATTTGTTTGCAGTGAATAGGCTGTTGGCTTCACAAAATTCTATAAATTCTTCTCCTGCACCATTTCTTGGTCTTTGGCCTAATTCTCATACAGTATTCAGTTCTGATCTGATCTGATCCTATCTTTGTATTCCAGTTGCCTGTGATTATCAACATTTCTTGTTTTGATGAATCATTTACTTTCCTTTTCAACACTCACAGAGTATCTTTTGTCTTCCTCTGTGGTGGAAGGGTAAACTGGGATTATGGTTATATTGATAGGTTTTCCATATTGCTATTGCTGTTTTTCAGTCACATTTTATATTATATCCCCTGACTGCTTTTGCTGCATATTGTGACCTTGTTTCTTCTTAGATTGTCATTGAATTCATTGTAACTTACTTCCGTGTAGATATGTATTTAATCACATTTACTTAAAATAAAAAGCTTTTATACAGCCAGATTTTAATCTCGCCCCCACAGACAAACAACTCCCCTCACGCACCACATGGGCACACGCATTCCTCTCTCTTTCTTATACTTAAGCATGCACATTCCCCCAAACATGCATATACTCCTCTTTTTCTTTCACACATAGACATACATAAAATCACTTACTCTGCTGTTCTGTCTGTATCTCTTTCTCTCTCTCAATCTCTTATATGCAAAAACACAAGATATTCCTTCCTCTCACAGCTTCTGTCACACACAAATATACAAACACCCAATATACAACTCTCTCACTCACTTCCATGTATGCAACGTGTGTTTGCATGCTCAGTCTTTGCGCACACACAGAGAAATATACGAAACATGCAGTTCTCCATCCTGCCTCTAAGGGCTCCTGGAGTGAGCACAGGAGCCTTTCCACCAATGTTCTCTCTCAATGTGGTGGTTTAGCTTGTCTCATAACAGCTCTGCTCTTGTAACTTGATCCCCAAAAGGTCCATAGCCTATGGCTTTCTTTTTTTAAACCCATATAGCACTGTGCAGTGCTTTGCCTTTCTATCTAATAAAGCTATGATTTTTCCAGGACAAGGATTTTTCTGGAATGAAGGAAGTTTCTTTGTAGCTTTTCAGGAAAAATTAGATTGTTGTAGATTGTGGTATTCTGAAAAGTGCCATCACTCCAGCAGGCCATTGCAGTGATAATAGTTTAGGAACCTGACAGCTCTTTATGGACTTCTTAGTTGTTTGCAAAATAGTAGTTCCTATCATGTTCTGTCCCTCTAGTGTCTCTGTTGAACTAAGTTTACAAATGATTACAAAGCCTATTTGACAACAGACTGTAGATAGGTTGGAAAAACGCTTTCATTTCTTGCACTAGTGTTGTCCAAATTGTCTTCAGTCTCCTTAAAAAACTGTTTGTTGAGAGTAGGGAGACTCTTGCAGCCCTAGGACCACATAAATCCTTAACTATATTTCAAAACCTATTTTCAGGTCAAAAGTTTGAACCTCTGGCAAAGGCAACCCATATTTTCCCTCCCACTTTTCCCCCTTGCCCCATGGGTTGCTTGGTGAATTGAGGGAGAAGAGGAAGTAGCACAAAGAAAGAGAAGATGTTATAGTCTTGCTGATTTTGGCTCTGCCAGTGTTCCATTTATTTCATCTCTGCCCAGCACTCTCATATGGTGCCCAATAGATTATGCCTGAGGTTATGCAACCCTTGGGAGCAAATAAATAAATATCATATTCCCTCACTAAATCTGGAGAGGGCAGCCTGGTAGAACTATCCTATAGTAAGAAAAAAAATATTACACAGGCACATAATGAAATGCCTTCATTGTATTTCAGTATGATTCCCTCTCTTTCCGGAGGAATCCAACTTTCCCCCTTCTGCATTAAAATTAGAAAGAAAACTGATCAAGACCTGGCACTCCTTGTTTAGTTAAATACTTCCATGTGTTATTTACTGTTCTCTTACTCATGACTTTTCTTTCTGTTTCCTTCTTCTTAAGCTCCACTAAGGAAGGCAAAATTTGTTGAGAGCCCTCGAATCCCAGAATCTGAGCTTGGCTCGCCAACTCTCACTTCAGCACCAAAACTGGACCTTGATGCCTACTGCCCTGGTAAGCATGCATGCAGAGCCCCACTGCATTCAGAGAGTGGGAGCTGGTCTGCTCTGACCCAGCACCATCTCACATCTCATAGACACAGAGGGCTCTCTGGCCCATTTCTGGCCTGTAATACATGGATTTGTGTGCTTGCCCAGACCTGGCAGTTTTTTTGTTTTGTTTTTTGAGTCCTTGAATTTCTGAAAATGCAGCTACTTTACAGGTAGAATATATGTTTGCTGTCCCAGACCATTGAATATTTGGAAAAATTAGGAGTGGCAATCACCAAGATCATTTGTGCCTGACCCCATTACAGGAAAAGAAATTCGTGAAACAGGGGAAACACACTTCTGAAACCTCTACCAGGGACAGGGTTGTTAAACAAACAAACCCCTCAAAAATTGTTTTAGCCACCAAACCATTCCCCTCCTTACTCTAATCACTGAAAATAGCTATTGCATTCTGTGGTAAATCCAGGATGGGTGGATGATGGAGTAATGGCTTCACGTACCCTTTTTGGTTGCCTACCTTGACATAGATATATCCTGCTTTTCAGCAGGCACAAATTGTAAGTACATCTTTGAGAGCTCTCACATTCTAGGAGTTATCACAGGGGTTTGAAAATGTGACAATAAGAACATGCTGAATCAACCTGTGTAGTCCAGCATTCTGTCCCCACAGAGGCCAACCAGATGCTCATAAGAAGCCAATAAGAAAGACTTGAATCCAACAGCACCTTCCCACTTGTGGACCCTAGCAACTGTCTTTCAGAGTTGTGCCTCTGATGCTGCAGGTGGTGTATAGGCATCATGACTACTAGCCGTTGATAACCTTTTTCTTCATGAATTAATCTGTTTCCATTTTAAAGCCACCAAGTTGGTGGCCATCATTGTATTTTCTGTATGAAGAAATTCTTCCTCTTATCTCTCCTAAGTCTCCCATCCTTCAACTTTATTTTAGGGACTTGAGTTCTAATATTATAAAAGAGGGAGAGGAAAATCTCCCTATCTACTTTTTCCACATTGTGAGTAACGCAGTGTATCTCTGTCTTGTACCCACGCCTCATTTCTTTTTTCTAATGTAAACATGTCTGTGTATTTTAATTTTACTTCATATAGGATTTGCTCCAGGCTCTTGAACATTTTAATTGGGCTTTTCTGCACATTTTATAGATCTGTAGTATTCTTTTGGATTCCCAATAACTAGAACTGTACATTATATTCCAGGTGTGGTTGTGCCATAGATTTGTATAAGAGTGTTCTGTTATTGGCAGTTTTGTCTTTAGTTCCATTCCTATTTATCTGCAACACTGAATTTGCTTTTCCACAGTGGCTGCATGTTAAGTATACATTTTCATCACACTGTTCTCCACAACCTGAAGATCTCTTTGCTGATCAGTCTCCACTAGCTGAAACCTCTTTGGTGTATGTATAGTGAAGCTAGGATTTTTTTTTAAATTAATATGCCTCACTTCACATTTGCTTTCTGTTTTCAAGCCCCATTCCCCAGTTTGGAGAGATGGCTTTGCACCTCCTCACATTCTCTTTTTGTTCTAACAACCCTAAATCATTTCATGTCAGAACAAACTTAGATGCTTGACCATTCGTTGATGATGCCAGATCAATAGTGGACAAGTTAAAAAGCACCTGCTCCAACACAGATTTTTTGGGAACCCACTATTTGCATTTTTCCATTTTAAGAATTAACTGTTGGTGTTTGTGGGGTTAGACTGCTGCAGATGTGAAATATCAATATGGAAAGTACAACATCCGCGGATGTTTTAACTCGGAGGGAAAAGGGAATCATTCCACCACAAAGGAATTATTTCTAGGTAACAGATTGTTTTGTAACAAATCACATCCAAGTTATGACTACAGATACCAGCATTCCTGATGATTGGCCATGTCTTCTGGGGCAGATAGGAGTTAGAAAGCAGCAGGTTAGGTAAGACTTTGTTGTTAATCACCTTCAGTTAAGATTTTGACTTATGGCAGCCCTATGAATGAGACCTCAAAGACACTGTCATCAAGAGCCCTGCTTGTGTCTTTCAGACTCAGGGGTGTGGCTCCCTTGATTGAGTCTATCCATCTCTGATGCAGTCTTCCTCTTTTCCTACTGTCTTCTGCCTTACCAAGCGTTTTCTAGCGAGTCATGGTAAAGCTAACATATATCTATAGTTAAGCAGTATTTTTTACTAGCAGCCTGTTCTATTGTAGAGAGATCCTTTTTAGCAACAAATTACTTACATTTTTGAGTTGTAGTCACTTCCATCCATTTGGTATTGTATGTCGTTTGAAAACTTGTATAATAGGACTTCGTAATATCTCTTAGAAATGTACAGCTTCAGCAGGAAGTAGAGGCTCAGTTTAAGAAGATGAAGTAAAAGTTGTACCTTGCCACTGTCTGGGAAAGAGATTTAACTCCAGATATGTTTTTAATAGAAAAATAATGGGGAAAGAAAAATAAAAATAGAGTGACGAGTTTTTAGGAAATGTTCACATACTACAAAATTCAAGTTGTCTAAGTGTTGTCTCCTTTTAGATACAGACAGTATTTATAGTACTGGACCTAGAAGATGGCACTTTTCATGTTTCGCTAAAGCTCATTAGAGAAAATGCCTGTAATTCTGAACATGAAGATATTCCTTTGCAGTGCCACTGGGATTATCCCTAGTTCTGCAGGCGTTCATGAAATGGATGGCATAGTTAGTGTATATTTAGGACTGAAGAGGGACAAATGTTATTTGTATGTGAACATCTGGCTTTGAGCAGCCAATTGGAAGACTTCCTATATATTTATTTTTAAGATTTATTACTCATTCCGTAGCTAATAATTTTGTACAGTATAAACAGAAATAAAATCCAAAGTTCATGTTATCAGAAAAGCACTGTAATAAAACATTACTCAGCTATAAGCAGTTAAAGTTAAAACAGATATAACAATAATAAGACCAAAAACTATGACAGAATTAAACTACTTAAACAAAACAGAGAGGTCTCCAGTCATACAGCATTTGTACTAAATGGTGTGATGAAATTAGAATTGCAAATAAATTGGGGAAAATTAAAGATGGTTCCATTTAGTACATTCATTTGATAGGTGGGTATCAGATTCAAATGACACAAGGACTTTTGTTCCAAAGAAAATTATGTTTGTATGATCATGGTTGTAACTTTAAAGTGGTCATTTCCATTCTGTTTCCTGAATACAGTTGTCTTGGAGGTCAGTGATCTCTACACCATGATAGTAACAGATGTCTCAGAAAAAGACTCTTTTAGCAAGGTATTTATTCCGATTAAGGATAACCTTTTGGGCTTCCCAAGATACTGTTCATGATCTCAAATTAATATGGTGATCATCACCGTTTATCTATGTATACTGCCTTTGGCATAGTCGTTCTAGACTCTGCCCTGACCACAGACATTTCATAGTAGGCATGCTTATTTCACACTCTATGGTAAGTGGCACAGGATCAGTTAGAGATTAATTGTTGACATTGTTTTGAAACTAAGAACAATATGATATACTCTATTGTCTTTATCATAAGATGTAAAGTAAAAGAAATAATGTACAGCCAAAGTCTGAGGAACATAACTGAGCAAGGGATGGAAATCCCTACTTGTGGTCTGTATCAGTGGCATACTGAAGTGTTTGCCCCATCCATTGGTTGCATCAGTGACACATCTCTTGTGGTTCTCATTTTGGATGCTTTGTGTTGTACAGGATGTGCTGAAATTCTAGGCAGTTTTATTGCATTTGTGTGATTTTTTTGTGAAAATTCCCCCCTGAAAAACTATTTAAAATGTTGAAGGTTTTCAAGGCACTTCAGGGGCCATAGAATTGGGGTTCAGAAGCTGCACACTACCTGCAGGTTCTACTTTCCCCACCTCTCTATCAATGATTTTTGAGCAATTGTTTTCTAAATGAACAAGAGGGCATGGCTTCGATCTTCTGCGTAAAGAAGCAGGGAGTATATGATTTACTGGAAATAATTATTCTTCTCTCCTTTTTCATGAAGGAATGGGGAAGAAGTTGGGAACACATGAACCCAAAGCTCCCCACTACAGGTTCCTATGGTGGCAAGCCACAGGCTAGGCATTATGCTGCCAGTATTGTTTTTTATGACACTAAAACTGCTAAGGATTGGCTTCTATACTCTTTGGATACTGGGCTGGCTTTGTTGTTTCCTGTTCAAGAAGCAGGCTCAGGTTCAGAGCTGATTTTTTTCTTTATTATGTTGATAAAAGGACAATTACAAAATTGTTCAATTTTGTACTGGGTTGCTTGCTTTGTTAGAATTTCTGGTGATTTGGTGAGAAACTGTGTCAGACTTTGCTGAGCTTTAAGCTTCCTAAATTGTATACCTTAGGAGTGCCCATGGAAAACATGTGTAAGATTTTGACCTGGCAGTCACTGTGCGTGTTTTTTAACCATTAAGTAGGACAGATTTTCAGATGTTGGTAAAGTAATTCCACATAACATTTTCTTTGAAATCTCACAGCTATATCCTTGACAAGGGATATTGCTGATCTTCCAGTGTGGGAGTGCACAGAGGCAATAAAGAGGAAAATAAGCTTATGTTTACCTGTAATCCAGGGATGGTCACTAGGCAGCCCACAGACATGCAGCCATTTTACAGTCTCTTTCGAACCCCACCCCCCACTCACCAAATTTCATGACTGTTGTAATATAGAAGCAAAAATCAAAAACAAAAAAAGCTGCTTCTTTGTAGTCTCTGTGAGTTGGATATATGAGTTACTTTGTGCCCGCACAAGCGAGTTGGAATGTTCTAGTGTTGAGTGTGATGACTGAAATACTAGGTAGAACCAGGTAGAATCACAAAGCTGAAATTGGGCCCTAAATTGGGTTGGGAAAGAGTCTCTCTCTCTCTCATGCACACACAGACACACACACACAGTATTACTGTTGGCCAAGAGGGAACATTTTGTCGGACCCTGCTATCAGCTTGGCTGCAAGTGTTGGTCTGAGGGAGATGAACAAAGACTTATTGAAACATCAGAATTTTTATAGAACTTCCCAAGAGAAAAAATGTGCACTTGAGTTGCTTAATGTAAATTGTGAGATAGTAGAACAGAGGACAGATCATTCTAACATTCTAACCTAGGCATCATTCTTTCTGTGAATAAACGCATACTTAGGGGTTTATGGCCTCTAGCCAATATTTCAACAAGTATGTTGGGTATAGAGGAAAAATCCCAATCATTGATGAACACTCCTGCTGTCTGATCTGCCTTTGAGAATCCCACATAGTTGAGAAGTACATGCATTGTCAGAAATTTACCAGGCAAGCGCTCTGAAGTTGGATATACTGTTTCAAACCCTTTCTTTGAATAAATGATAAAAACTTCTGCTGTCTGGGAAAAAATCCACTGAGAATCTTCATCCAGTCTGAATGTTTCTTACTGAACTGGCTCCATCAGACAATCTTGTACGATCTGCTCTGAATACCATGGAAATACCAGTCCTAGTTATGGACTCCACATTGATATTAAGCATGAAATTAGCTGCTCATTTTCAGGTGTTTTCAGTCTTGAGGCTTTCTACTCCTGTCAGTTTTTGAACCCAGAAATGTTGGTTTCTATAAACCATAGTCAGTGGGTTCTTCAGCTCCAGGTGTAGTAGTTCTAATGGATAAGAGGATGACAGATGAGGGCTGGAGGAAATCTAAAGAAAAAAAGCAGCACAAAAATAGGGTAGGTTCTCTGATTAGTCTCAAGCATTTCAGCTCTCTTCAAGGCATGATGTCCCTGCCAATAATCCACATGTAACTTTGACTGCTCAAGAACAATCAGCACCTCCTGTTCTTCCACTTCATCACCTCTTCATTCTGCTAATTCTTATCATACATAAGTTGGAGCAGGATCTCTTGTTGGAGCCTACTGATCTTTACCCTTCAGTGGTCAAAAGTGGCCCCCAGTTCACAAAGGTGGTCACTTACAATTTCTTACTGCTTATTCTGAAAGGTTTTGGGCTCACAAGCAGGAGAACATTTTGCTGACCATTAGAGTACAACTTGCTCATATAGGACAGGTGGCTCTAAGATTTTTTTGTTGATTTCAATCCCCTCATCAGTCTTCAAGATCTGGCCTTCATCATGTGCAAGATCGCATCTTCAAAGATATAGACATTTTTGTTTGTGATCTCTGTGATGCAGGTTAGGCCCAGAAGAGTTTGGTTCTCCTTTATCTGAGCTGTCTGGAATGTAATTGTGTAGACGTTTTGACATTTGGTTCAAGAAAAGTGTGGTTAATAACATCATGTGCTTCTTCATCCCCTTTGGACTCCAACTTCTCATTGGTCCTGTGTGTCACCATGAACTATGGTAGTAACCAGACCATTAGGACTGGTACTCACTGATGTCATGATATACTCATTGTACTCCACCATGTGAATGTCTCCCACCAAAGGCATGTACCCCAGAAGTTCCAGCCTCATCTACCATCGTTAGAGCTACAGCTTCAACAACAATACTGGGTTGTGTTATAAAACTCTATTAGTCTTATTGCTTTCAACCTCAATGCCAATATCAAAGCCTCAAGGAAGGACCTGATTGTCACCATCTCACCCATCAGTTCCTACCTATTACAGTCTCCTTCAACATAAATTAGCAGACTTTAGGATAAAGAGCACATTATTTCAATGTAATCTGCAGGGTTGCCTTTGAGACTCTCCTGCACTGGAACACAGTATCAGTAAATTCTGCACTGAGGACTCAGGGTTGGATGCTGACTACTGTACCCACTCTTCCTCCTCAACTCCTCTTCAGTGCACTTCATCTTTAGATGTATGAATGAGTGATCAGAATTCCATCTATGCTCTTTGATTATATTCACACCTATTTGGATTAGTTGTTAGCTGCATATAGACTCAAAACAATCCCAGTATCACTGCCAGTGTTAGCATCCTAATTACATGCTGCTTAGCATTCATGGAAGTGCCCTCCTCCAGGACTTCCATGACAGAACAGATCAAAAACCTATTTTGGATTCAGGATGAAGGATGCAATTTTCTCTTCAAGGACTATTTCCGGGATGCTATAACTGTCCTTCAAAGACAGCATTCATTGTTGCCTGGAATGGTAATAGTAGTTGGTCCAGTAGAGCTTTATAATAGATTGCAGATAACCCATCTGGCCCCGAGGCTTTCCCCTTTTTTGTCTGTTTTATGACCTCTACTATCTCCATTATTGTAATTGGATGATTAAGACTCATTCTTCGTTCTTCTGTTAATTTCTTAAGTTCTGAGTTTTCTAAATAACGTTGGATATCTTCAATATCAATCTTTTTGCTTCGATAGAGATTGGAAAAATAGTTGGTGAATGTTTTCTTGATTTTTCCAGAATCTGTATGGATATTTTCTCCACTTGTGATTTTTGTAATCATTTTCTTTTCTTTTCTCTTCTTTAGACAATAGCCCAACCATTTTCCTGATTTATTTGCCCATTCAAAATTTGTTTATTTCAAATATAATAATTTTTTGCTAATCTCCGATGTCAAGTCAGCATCGAACTGTTTCTGTAACACTCATATTTCGTTCTGAATAGCTTTACAAGTGGGTTTTGTTTTAACTCGATTTTCTTTATCTGATCATTTATTTTCTGAATTTTCTCATTTCTTTTCCTATTTCGAATTGCATTTTGTTGTATAAAGAAAGCGCAGATCACAGCTTTGCTGGCATCCCAAACATTTCCAATATCTGTTTCTTTATTCCAGTTTTCAACAAAATATCTTTGTAATGTCTGTTTTGCTCGTGCAAGTATATTTTCATCCTGCAATAACTGTTCATTCAATCTCCAATTAAAATCTCTTGTTCCAAATTTTAAATGTATAAGCACTGCATTATGGTCCAATAAATTCCTTGGGAGAATATCCATTTCTTTTATATTCTTAGATAACAACTTAGAAATTAGAAACATATCAAGTCTGCATAACGATGAGTGTCTATCCGAATAGAAAGTATAATCTTCTGTCTTTCCATAAAGGTGATGCCATGCATCTAACAGATGTAGATTTTCCATCTTTCCTTGAACAATCTTGGGAGTTTCCTCTGGTTTTTTTTAATAGTCTTGTCCGATTTACGATCTACCAGCAGGTCTATCACTCCATTCCAATCTCCAAGGAGAGTCATTCCGTCACAGTCAACTTCCATAATTTGAGCTTCTAGATTTTTGTAGAATTTGTCTTTTCCACTGTAGGGGCCATAGACTCCAACCAAAAGTATTTTTTGGTCTTGACATTTAGTTTCGACTCCTATATATTGTGCTTCCTCATCTTTAAAAATTAAGAGAAACCCCTTTTGAGACCCTACCCTTTTGAGAACCTAATTTGCTGTTGTTTCCTAAGCAAATTATAGTTACCATTCATTTGGCTTATGAACAAGCAAATGTTTGTCATTTCAAGTGTGCAGTGACTCCATGAGGCCTACATCCAACATTCACTGCTTCTCTGTTGTTTCCTCATCTTTGCAAACAGGAACATGGTTACAGTATCTTATGTTAAGCTGACATTATAGCCTGGATGTCAAATGAAGGATACACCTGGAATTTTGGTAGAGCAGTGTTGTCTTCTTCTGTTCTTCTGTTAATGCCCTTCCCACCTCTAGCGAGTACTGTTTACTAGTTGACATGTACTTGTTAGTTATAGAGATCACAGGGAAGAGCAGGTTACTGACATGTAGATGTGGTTCTTCAGCTGATCATCTATGAACTTACACAACCCTCCCTCTTCTCCTCAAGGGTTTTTCATGGGGATGTAACTGTGATTTGTTGGTGTCTGTGAACTCAACTCTCTCTTCTCCTCTCAAGGGTGTTTCATGGGGATAAGCCCTCTTTATGCTTTGCTGTGAAAGACCAGGTCATGAGAAAATTAGGTGGGAGCCTATATATACAGGCATATTGAATGGTGGAACTCTCACCAAAAACACTTTAGCTAGCACTGTACAGGTGCAGCATAACCCATATGTGTGGATTCATAGATGACCACTCAAGGGGTCACAGTTACAGGTAAACAGCCTGTTTGTTGGTACCTAAGTAGATCATTACTCTCATGGTAGCATCCAGGAAGTGGGATTGTTCTCTAAAATAAGATGACCAGATACATTTTGTTGATTTCACAAGACTATATTCTTTCAGGCTTGTCGTTGTTTTCTCTTATAGTGAGAAAAAGAAAAAGAGTATAGGTTTGATAGGCTATTGCTCCTGCTGCTTATGCTACTTCTACAAGTTATAGTAACTAGAGCCTACAACAAAATGCTGTTGTCTGAATTAGACACACAGGCATTTTTCCAGAACAGTATAAAGGTTAAGGAGCTCATATACAACATGTACTCTCCCTCTGTCACCCATTTCCTGATTTTCTTTTTCAACTGCCATTGAGTAGTCTGTGACTGCTTTGTATACGCAAAACTCCTTGGAGCCGAAAGTTCCTCCCTCCATTAAGATTTATCTCCTTAAATGTTTATTTCTTTGGTACTTTGGGTTTTGAGCATGCTAACACCTCATCTCATTTTCTCAGTGGCTCTTTTTTTAACATTGTAACATTTAACATTTTAGCATAATAACATTGTTCTGAACTGTAACAATAATAATAGCACAGTAGTATCATCTTTGAGAGCCAGCGTGGTATAGTGGTTTGAGTGTTAGACTGTGACCTGGAGACCATATTTTGATTCCCCATTCGGCAGTGGAAACCCACTGGGTGACCTTGGGTGTGTCACATACTCTCAGCCCCTGAAGACCCTGTGATAGGTTCATCTTGGGGTTGCCATAAAGCAGAAATGACTCAAAGGCACACCTGTGAACCAGTGAGACCTCAATCTGTGAACCAGTGGGACAGCAATCAAAACCTCCTACTAAACTTGGAAGTACCAGTATTAGCACTAACATATTGATGTTAAATAGTTAAAAGAAAGTAAAATTGCTGACCGTGAAACATTTAAGATGATTAATTTGTTTCTTGATTTATTATTTAATTCATCAAATTGTTAGGACTGCCAAATTTTAAAAAATTATTTAAAAATACCAAGACAATAAGAAACAATTAAGAGTGCTACAGAACATTAAATAGCATCATTCCTGCTTTAACAACATGACAAAGTTTGAGTTCAATATTGACTGCTTAATGAGTTACAATAATGAATTAATTCTAGCAAATTATTTTCAAGCCTTGCTTCCTGCCTTCCTCGTCTCTTGGGCATACTTTCAGCAACTCTTTCCATGTGATTGTGGGGAAACAGTAAAGAAGAACTTTGACTTTATTTCTCTGATAGAATGATCCCTGTAAGAATTCCTGCTCTTCTTCTGCTTTGTATGCTTGATCCTGCTTCAGATAGATTTAATAGGTGGCTGTTCAGTCTGCTCTTTCTCTCTTGCCATCCTTGGTGCTGTGCTTGTTTGTGAATATGTACATGTATGATACATACACACACACACACACAATGAGAGAGAGAAACTCTCATGGAGTTAATTTGCAAAGTAGCTATATTAGTACCTTGAAGCATAAAAAGGAAGATAGAAGAAGGCGGGGGAAAAAGATGTGGTAGCGCCTTTAAGATTAACTGTGGTTTGTTTTTTGTTTTTTTGCATGAGCTTTTGAGGATGTAAACCCACTTCTTCAGATGTAGTGCCATAGTGTTAAGTATTTCACAATTGGTGTCCAGAGTACATGTAGTGTGCTATTTGTGCAATTGTGGCACTGGCAGTAGTTGTGTGGATATAGGTAAGTAATGTTGCTAAAGGATTGGACGGGGGTTGAATTTTGTTCCCTAGCAGATTACAAATGGCTATCTATAGATTTTTATTGTAAAACATGATTTTTCCTCATTAGTTTCTCTCAGAATTTGACAAATGTGTGCATCTTAGTGTAGAAACTTGCATTGTTAGAAATAAAAGATTACATCTTTCTGGCTTAACCTGATATGTGTCTTGACTTCTGCTCATCAGTTCACTTCTTCAGTATCTTGAGGGACTGCAGACTGCTGCAGATGTGAGAATTCCATTAAATCTTTATTTAGCTGCAGCTCAATGCCTGGCTGCTTCTGAACTTGGACTAGTTGCTTGGCAACCTCATGTAGGCTGTGCACAAAGGGAGCACAATGCAGGCAGACAAGACTTTTATCTGAAGAGTTGAGGAGGATCTATTTTCAGCTATTTTGTGAAATCTTGACTGCTGAGTACTCTTATAAGCAGAGGTATTCATGGTAATTGTATTCTTGTGATGGGGACACTACCATGAAATGCTTTAATAATTTCTGGTCATATAGATTTTCTACCAAAACAGATTTTGAACAGAATAGATACTAGTGTCAGAAAAAAGAGTTTAATTTTAGTAAAAAACATTGCAATGTTCTAAAGGATCACCTGAATTAAGGTGGTGAAAATTTTATTAAAAGGAAATAATTGTAGTTTAGGTCTTGCTGTATGAATATTCTTAATCGTGAGTGGAGCCCTGGAAACATAGTAATTAAAATTTTAGAATAAGTTAAAAATAAATAATAATATCATAGGCCTGGAGCAAATGCCAAAGGAGAATAAGAAAGCATATGGAATCATGGAGGGAGCTGTTTCTATCAGCAATGCAGTTTCATATGTTAGGATATCATTCAGAGGAACTTGACTCCTTCCTTCTCCCACCCACTTCAGCAAGAGAACTACAGAAAGCAAAGAGTCTGAAATGCTGGGAAGTTTGCATCATGTTGACATATTCATGTTTGCAGATATGGAAGAATAATAGAAGAAAATAGAATTTTGTCCTTTTTCTACTAAGGAAGAATGTTGGAAGCCAAAAAATGCACTAGTGGGAATTTTTGTGGCATGGAAATTTATGTTTTTTGCTTCTTCACTTCACCATCCCTGCTCTCTCCACTCCCTGTTATGGAACATTCCATATGAGGTATGTGCTATTTTCTCCGTAGTGGAAGAAGGCTATCCCCTCAAAAACCTCAGGTTAGAGTGGGAGAGAGAGTGATGGCACAATTGTTTGTACTCACAATTTTAAACTAAAACCAAGAGCTCTGGTTTTAATTGTTCGTTTCATTTTCATTCCATGGAGATAGTTAAGCAACCAGACCATTGCCAATTATTCTAATGCTAAACTAGGTCTAGTGAAATTTAGATATTTCCTTGTTGAAGGTGATAGTTGCATGCTGCATGTTTTCATACAGCATTCTTTCCAGATTTTTGAATTTTGATAACAAACATGCTGCGTATTTTGTAAATAATCTGTTTTTACAAAATATTCTGTATATTTTGTAAATAATCTGTTGAGCAATATGCCAAAAAGCAGGTTAGGATATTCTTTTAACTGGCACAATATCTTATTTTTAATTTAGTGATGTGTTACATAAAGTCATTGTGATAATACTGATAGATGTTCAAAAAACAAGATAGGGCAATCATTTCACTTAGCATAGAGCCGTAACATGAAACTGAAGGCACAAAATGGTTTATCTACTTGACTGTATTGTTAACATAGTAATTTGAATATTTGCAAAGATTTGCAATCAAAAGTATTGTCACTGTACAGAGTGAAATATTTCAGATCAGTATATGATGTGTCAGTCTTGTGAACTGGGAACTGAAACAACTTTGTGAAATATATTATCCCAAACATGCAAATAACTGTACAATGAGCCACAAACTGATTTTGTCAAAAATTGTCACTTGTGCAGTATTATATGTGTGAGAATATTTCATGTTGCTTCACTTTCCCATTGTTATTAAAATGTCATTTGAATGCTTGACTTATATATGAGTACTATATATGATCTTATCTTCTGTGACTACACAAATTGATATGTCGGTTTCATGTCTGTTGCTTCCATGTAGCATATGTCTATTTGAAGCCTTTGCCTGTAAAAACAGGAAGAAGTTGCACAATGATTAGTGTTTAAGAAGTCTTTCTAATCAGAGTACTGATTGACTTGGGTATGTTAGCCTTGGTGTTCCATAGCAGTAAAATAGTAAATAGTGATGGTGATGTCTGTGAATTGTCATGGATATGAACATTTATTGCCCAAGAAGTCTTTGACATGGCTTTGTTCAAAGCTTTTGACCAGTACTTTTATCCTGAAAGGTTTCTATTTGTAGAATAGCATACATGGTTTCTGCAGAGCCTTTTATATTCTTAATTCCATAATGTACTCTGAGTGCGTGGATAAGTGAGTGAAGAGAGCATGTGCATGTGCATCTGGCTTGTCTTCTTCAGCTATTTGCTCTGCATTAGCTTTATCTTTGGCTTCATTATAAGCCTGAATTGTATGGAACCTGTGTAATGCTGAGATCCTTTTCAACATCTATTTTGCTAACCTTACAAAACCTTCTTGATGAAAGATCACTGGAAACCACAGTGCCCTTTGAGTTCTGTCTGTCCTGCTTCTAAAAATGTTTGATGTGAGAGGTCTAACAGAGATGTCCAAAAGCTGTCTCCTTGGAATTAACACTATTTTAGCTTCTCTCCCTGCCCATAAAAGTGAAAGAGGAGACTTTCCTGCACATGTACCAATTTTCTTGCCCTCCCTTCAGCTACATATATTTACGTGTAATAAGGCAGATGTTTGTTTACATGATGAGATTACTGTAACTGTAACTGTTCCCAGGAAGCTTGATTAGATGGAAGTCTGGACACCTCCCCAGACATCAGGTGTTAAATGAATACAATTTTTTTTTCCTGTAACACCTAGAAAAGTTACTAGAGCAAGTAGATCTTGATCCCAACAAAAAATTTTCTACCTGGACAAAAGTTCAGAGATGAAATGAGGAGGTAAAGGTATGTAGTTGGCATGATAAAAGGTGCTTATTTGTGTTCAGTCATGCTTACTTCATGATTTATGTTACCCATTCCAACCATAACCTGGCCTGTTTGACTTCCCACAGAATTTCTCTTAACTGGGGAGCACAATCTTAACACTTACCCACACCTGCAAGGAGGGTTTGCAGCCATCATTCTAGACCTCATGATGAAATGACCTGTCCTTGATAACAGAATCGCCTCCCGAGCTGACATTATCTTCCCTCTTTCCAGCAGCAATAAGTAGATCCAGGGTATGACCCACCATGTGTGTAAGGCCAGTGATGCTGATGTAAGCAGATTTTTTTTTAAATGTAGCCACAAATTCTCGTAGGCCCCATGATGACAGCATCAAAATTAATGCTGAAATCATAAGTTTTTGCAGCACCATCCTTAATATAACCTAAGTGTTTTTGGTCACTGGGATGAGGTTTTACAGCAGCAACATGCCTTATTCTATACTTTTGTAGGTGTGGGCAGCATTAGGTATTATTCCTCAAAACTGATGCCATGATAGATGGAGTTGCTCATCAAGGAGATGGAATCTTATGGATGACAGAATTTCTTCTCCAGCCCTTCCAGTTTAGATTGGTGCTGCATTGAATGCTCAGACCATCAAAGTTGGGTAAGGTCCATCCCAGCTTGTCTTTTCAGGTCTAAATGATACATACATATTGGTTTCTTCATCTACAACCAAGCCTTGAATGAGAGGAAGAACTTGGAGATTTTGGTGGTAGGCAGCCTTAGAAATATAAAATTTCTGGAAGAACTGGGTGTTGTTGTATATTTTAAAGAAAAAGTGGTCTTATTTTGAAAAATTGGGAAATATGATATTAGCATCATTTTCAGACTGAAAGCCACTATATTATTTAGAAATGTAAAGTGTATGTGTATGTACACATTATACAGATTTTTTGGCATAAAATTGTCATGTTTGTTATATTAAAAGTACAGTTTGTTCAGACAGTAGATAGGAATTGAATTTCCTTTTTAAATCTTTCATTTATTGTTACAGTTAGAGCAACAATGTCCTGAACTATAAGGAACAGACAAAAAATAATAATAAAAGCAGAATAAACCATCAATATTAGTAAAATCTTGTAACATATAAGTGTTTTCAAGAGGAACTCATAATACCTCTACAGTAGTCAATGAACTCAGTTTTACATATGAGGAAGGTTCCTGACAACTGGGAAGAAGCTGATATAGCTTTGATATCTAAATAAGACAAGAACTTAACTTTGGTGAAAAATTATAGGCAATTTGTTGAATAATGGTTACAAACTGTTTATTATGATTTTGGTTGATAGGCTAAAAATTATTTTTCAGGATTTTATTCATGAAGATCAACATGTATTTTTACCTAAAAGACCACTGAGGGATAATATTAGAAATGCATTGATTGTATCGAATGTTTGGAACAGAATAATGACAGGCAGGCAGCATTGATTTTCCTGGAAAAGGCATTTGACAATTTAAACTGGATTTTTCTTTTTAAACTTTCAGAAGCGATGATATTTGGAGACAGTTTTATGGCATTTAATTCCATAATGTACTCTGAGTGGAATTTTATGGAATTTATTCTACACAAATGAATAATAGTTAATGGAGAGTTGTCTATGTGAGATACAGAAATGAACTAGATAAAGTTGTCCATTGTCAGTTGTATCTTTCTGTCAACAAAATATCCTGTAGGGAAAACAACCACCCCAATTCTCACTTTTCCTTGTTTCCTTCATATAATGAGAAACAGAAATATGCTTTCACTAGCCTATAGGACATTACAGTAAACATTCTTCGCCAGTTCCTGAGTGAAGCAATCTCTCCATCTGTTAGTGAGTACCAACGTTTTCCACCTTCCCCAAGCCAGACCTCTGGTTTGGTTTTAGACTTTTTTCCTCTTCCAAAGGTTGTGGAGTACAAATTCGTTCTATACTATCTTTCCTAACTCAAGAAAAACCTTTTAGTTGATCTAGGATCTTTAGGTACTTTGATAAGGATATGTTTTGATATGCTATTTTTTTCCTGCTGTGTTTTCTGATTTATTTCTAAAGTTATTGTTTTACTCTTTAATAGAATATTTTGTTGTTGTTTGCTTTTGTAAGCCATTCTGAAAGCTTCAGTTGAGCAGTAGCTAATAAACATGTTTATGAAATGAGTAAATTTTCTTCCACAAGGCAACCAAAGTATCAGTTCTTAAAAAACAGGGGAGGGAAATCAAACTGTTGTGGTAATACTAAGCATCCTGAAGCTAGGGATTTAACACTATCATTTAAAAACAAAGTCAGTTGATATCTCAGAATAGAACTGGCTCTCAGTCTCCCATGTTTATTTGGAATCTTGCAGAGGATTACTGAAACATAGAAAACTATGACATGAAATGGTTGTTGATTGTAGTACCTTAGCTGAAAGCATGAATCTAAAAGACTGCACCTGCTAATTAGACTAGAGATAGGATGGGGTTGTGCATTCCCTGGCTTAACGAAGGTCTGTCATATATTTGTGATAATTATGGTTTAAAATACTAGTCAGGATTCTCTCCAAGAAGCTTTAAGTAAAGTTTTGATATTTTATTTTCCTCTGGAGGAATGTTATCCTAAATTTATTTGTCAACCACCAGTTTCATTTGGTGTAGTAATCTGCTATAACAATACAGCCAAGCTTTTCATGAACCCTTTTTTTGTGATGATAAAAAATATCATCACAATACTATATATACAGTATATACAATACTATAACGCATATTATACTGACATCTGTGGCCGCTTCCTAAGTTGGATGTTTGCTGACCTTCCATTGAATCCTGTCTTTGTAAAAGTCCACCAGATGTTAAACAGAGCTGAGTGGGAAATATGCCATATATTAATTAGATGAAGGCTATTGATAAGCAAAATGTATTAACTTAGCAGTTTTAATCTTTTTTAAGAACCATTTTAAAAGAAGATTGTCTTAATGGCCAGTAAAGAAATATAGTTTGAGTCATTCATACTCAAGTTCATGGCCTTTTTTTTCCCTTAAAGAAGCACAAAGAAACAACTCATGAGACAAGATTCCTTCTTTTGCCAGTGTGACTGTGACCCGCTGAAGATTACTTGAGGAAATGAAAGAATCTGTTTATCCATTCCCCTGAAACTGAAAAAGAGACATTTCCTTTCCTGCACACTCCTGTTGAGTCGGTGGCTTTTTAACCTATTGACTGTTTCATCTTGGCTGCATAGACAAAGATCAGACAGTCTTATAGACTTTTTTGCAACTTAGTAGAACATAAACTGCTTGAAATCAAACTGCTTGAAAGAGTGACCTCCAACAACCAGTTTCCCATCTGAGAAATCTGAGACCAGATCTAAAAGCATTGTGGGAGGTGGGAAGCTTAACCATTGGTCCATTCAGCCATGTTGTTTGAGAATGGAAGATTTTAGGTAATTCCTTTCTTGGATCATGTTTTCATCCATGTTGCAAATGTACATATACACTACATATAGCTTTCATGTCTGAGTTGCAGCTTTAGAGATTATGAACAGTATTCCAGAAATGGACTGAACCAGTTCATAATCCAGTGGATGAATTCATCTGAATTTGGACTAGGGAAGGAACTGGCAAAATCAACTCTGAATATTCCTTCCCTAAGAAAACCTTAAGACATTGATGGGGTTAAGTTGACAGATGAATTGAAGGCACCTACACAAAGCATGTCTTAGGCTTGAGCAGTGAATGTGGCCCTGAATTAGTCACTCTGAAGTTATCAAATGACACTCATGACTGTTTGCCTCATAAATGTATTGTGAGAAGCAAAGGTCTATTATCCATTCAAAATTATTTGTAATTACGTACTGCAGAGTTTATTTAATGAATAATCTACATTCCTCCTTTAAAGGAATGTAGATGATATTCTTATATGTGAGACTTCTAGTGCTATTGCTATGAAATGGTTTAAATCTCCTTTTCTCAATCTTGTGTGATATTGAGGAATGGTTAAATTTAGAAATGGCTTTCTAAATTTCCTTCCTTTGGTTTCTGATTTTTTAAAAGCAGATTAGACAACCTCAGCCAACTGAATTTGAATGTCATTGTATCTTTTATTACCAGTGAGAGATATTTGTGGTGTTCTCTGCCTCAGTTGATAAAATAACTTGACCATTTTGGGATACTATATATGTAGATTTGTGGGGCAGGGGAGCAAGATTTGTGGTTCTGTCTTGGACAGCAAAATACCTTAGTGGATAGTGGACAGTGGTTTAAACTTACTTTGATAGCTTTGTAAATACTTGATGTTTGTTCGCCTTTTCAACAGAGCTCTATCAATGAGGAAACATGTCAAGTAACATCAGCAGTATTTGGAAAGTGACTTTTTAAAAGGCATTATTGCCAGTACTCTTGTACTTTTGTAGAAATGGTTTTTAATGGATGGTGGATCCAAGTGGTTTGCCAGTATTCTGAGTTTGTGATGGTGCCAAGAGGTCATGCTTCCATATTTGGTACCTTTGTATTGTGTCTTTTGAGCAGATACTTGAAATAAAACGTATAATGCTGTTTTTAAGGTTGTATATAGTCTTTTAATTAATTTTAATATTTAGTGTTTTAACTTTATAAATTAATTGTTTTTTAATCTTGTATTTACACTTTTATTAATGATTTCACATTCCTTTCAATGCATACTGCTTTAGATATTTTGTTAGATGGCTTGGGTCCCATTATTGATAGGAAGTGGGGGATATAAATGAATAAGTACAGTAGGTCTCCCGTAACTATGTGACCCAGTATACATTATTTCAGTTACCTACACTCAGGTGTAGTCCAAAAGAAGTGCTTTGTATTTAATAGACATTAAATACAAATTGGAAGTAATCAAGCAAAATAAAGCAAAATACAGTACAGTACATATAGTAGTATCTGGAAAATGGTGGAGAATGTAAAATTGAAGTAAATGGTGCCCCATTTGCGCACGGTATCATGCTGTCTCATGTTGTCCATACTATTTCATGTTTCCTAGCTCTATACAGTACTACATGTACTCTAATACTATCCAGTCTCTTTGTAGGCCTCTTAGTTACTCTTCATGATCTGATCTGCAAAAATTTGCAGAAAATTTCTTCAAAATTCTTGTGCTTGGACAGTGAAGTCCTTGTTCTTATCCATTACATCTCTGGTAAAGTCCTTCTGCTTGAGTTCTTCTGTTGTTTATAATGGTCCCAAAATGGAAGAGGTGATGCTGGCAATCCTGATAAGCCTAAGAGAACCTATAAACTTCTTCAAGTGAGAAAGTGAAAGTTTTTAGTGTTAGAAAGAAAACAAAACATACACTGAGGTTGGTAAGATCTAAGGTAAGGATGAGAATCTTCCATCTATAAAATTCTGAAGAAGGAAAAACAAGTTCACCCTGCAGCTCAAACTGCAAAATTTTATCTCCATGTGTGTGACAGGTGTTTTATTAAAATGGAGAAGGGATTAAATTTGTGGATGGAAGACATCAACTTGAAAATGCATTCTCATTAACATCAGTGTTTTGTGCCACAAAGCATTGAGGCTATATGAACAAATCAGCAGGGCGTACCCTCAAATGGGTGCTAGCAAGCCCTTCACTGCAAGTAAGCAATGTTTGCACAGATTTAGGATCATGTTTGAACTTAAAAATGTAAAATTAAGTGGCGAGGCTGCCTCTGCCAGTGAAGCTGCTGCTGCCACATTTCCAGAGCAGTTTGAGAAGTTGATTGAGGAGAAAGGCTACCATTCAAAGCAGGCGTTCAGTTGCAATGAAACTGGGCTGTTCTGGAAAAAAAAAGTTAGAAAAAAAAATTAGAAGCTACATTCATAAAACTGCAAAGACATCTCTGAGGCATAAAGCATGTAAACATACATTACCTCTGGTCCTATGTGGCAACTCTACAGGTCATATGATAAGGCCAGGTATAGTGTACAAATCCAAGAACCTGTGACCTCTTTAAAAAAAAAAAATTCATCTCACTGTTTTTTTGGCAGCACAATAAGAAAGCATGGGTGACAGCCACTTTCTTTAAAGAATGGTTTCACAAATGTTTCATCCCGTAAGTTAAAAAAAAAAATTGCATCAGGAAGGGTTGGAGTTTAAAGTCTTGTTAATAATAGACAATGCACCCAGTCATCCTGAATGTGTTTGCTATGAAAATGAATGTGAAAATGTTGACTTCCTAACTCCCAACACAACATCATTGATTCAGCCCTTTGACCAGGGCATCATTTGTTTTGTCAGGGCCATGTGCACTTGCCTGTATATGACCACATTCTATCAGCAGTTCAGACAGACCGTGATGCAGACGTAATGCAATGCTGGAAATTCTCCATGATTGCTGTCTCTGTAACTGTCATGGACCCGGGCTCGACGGAGGGCCTGGACGCCGCGGCTGCTGCTGCTGATGCGGGGGAGGGCCCAACCGCCACCAAGGCCGCCTCCGCTTGGGGGCCCGGCCGCCGCGGAGGCCGCCGCCGACACAATAAAGGGTCTGCCCAGCGCGGAGGCTGCCGCCGACACAGGGGCAGGCCCAGCTGGCGCGGAGGCCGCCACCGACGTAGGGGAGGGCCTGGCCGGCGCGGAGGCTGCCACCACCGCAGGAAGAGACCCGGACGTCTTGGAGGCCACCGCCGCCACGAACGGCCCCGTTAGCGGCATCAGGGGTGGCCCGGGGCTCGCCCCGGCGATCGAGTTGCCCGCAGGCTCGCCGGGGGAGGCGGGCCCCGGTCCCAGTCCAGGGACTCCGTCCACCCGTGGCTTGGACTCTGAGGAGACTGCCGCCCCTCCTCCCACGTTTTGGCAGCAGCGGCAAGGGAAAGAGGCGGTCCTCTGGTCTCGGCGGCTGATGGAGAAGCGGATGCGGACTGAGAGTTCCCAGCTGGGAGCCCAGCTGGGAGCCCTCAGCTGAGAGCCCTCTGCTGTAGGCCTGCACCGGATTGGTTGCTGCCGGTCTGGGGGATTATTTCGGTTGGGCGCTGGGCAGGGAGAATCACGGAGCAACAACCGTTGGCCTTGCGCGTTCTCCTCCACCTGCGTCTGGACCCAGCCCCTCCTGCCAATGACCGCGTCCAGCCTCCTTGCCAGCTGAGGACTCTATTTGCATCTGGGTGAAGTAACCTCCCTTTGTGTTCGGGTCAAGCAACCTTCCTTTGTTTCCTAAGTTAATCTACTTGCCTACCGAGGCGTGACTTGTGTTCAGGTCTGTTTACATTGAGCTAGGGCTCATCTGTGGGGGAGCTGTAACCCTCTGTTTGCCAGCTGCCAATAAACCGTCAACCCCAGCCGCTAGTCCTGCATCTGCTTGAGCTCCGCCCGCTGCTGACAGATTGTTGCTCCCTCCAAAACGGTCAAGCAGAATGGAGGGGGAGAATGCTGCATTGAAAGCCCAGTTGGCCGCCCACGCTCAGGAGAACCAGGGGCTTCGCACGCAAGTGGACCAGCTGTCCCACGCCC